>JAABKK020030913.1:0-15608 GCA_011634745.2 Catotricha subobsoleta
TTTACGTTTTCAAAATTACGATTTGCATACAGCGCGGTTTTTTCCGCGGTATTTGAAAGAGAAATTTAGAGAAAATAGAAATTAGTATCTTTTTTACGTTTTCAAAATACGATTTGCGAACAGCGCGGTTTTTTCCGCGGTATTTGAAAAGACTGAAGACCTTTTTTTTTTTTTTTAGCTCTCAAACGTGCGCACCGTACAAACACAAAGTTTTTTTTCTTCAAAATATTGCACTCAGCTTTTTTGCTTATTTTATCCCCTGCAATATACATATATATTTTTGTGATGTACGATTTTTTTTTCGTCATATTTTCTTGATACGTTACTGATATGGTATTTTTTTTAATTGATTTTCTTGATATGGTGTTTTCTATTATTTTTTCTGATATATGTTCTAGATATTGAGTTGTTTTCCTAATTTAATGTAAAAAGAAAAAGTTTTATTCATGTTTCACATGAAATCTGTTTAAATGCTTTTCTCATGATGTATGTGTTTCATATATTCTTGTTATATATTTTGATATTTTTCTGATTGATACATATTAACGATATTTTAAAAATATACCACATGAATATACAACATATATATAATGAGATATGCCGGTCTGTAATATTTTTCTTTTTAACGTACTTTTTGATATTTTTCTGATTGGTTTTCTAAACATATTTGGTGAGATAAGTTTTTGTGATGCTTTCAATATACAATTTACAAAAAAATATTTCAAACATATCTCATCAGATATGCTTATATATACCTATGTTATGCGATTTCGAACATATTGTAAACATATTTCCTCAAGTATGCTTTAAATATTTTATCAGATATGTTTCACATAATATTTCGACTAGAGAAACTTAGTTCTCTAATAATTAGTATGCGTCACAAATAAATATTTGTAATTCACTTTAATGGCCTTTAAAAATATTATTTCTTTTTTTATTAAACTGCATAATCTATTTTAATTAAAAAGAAAACATTTTTAGTTTTATACATAAAGTTATGACATCTAGCTTCTACTTATTATTATAATACCTAATAACTTGCATATATTCTGGCGTTTGTTATATTTTTATTAATACAAATTTATATTTTATTTCTTTGTAAACATACGGGTATTTCTGAAAATAATAGTTTTATCGTGAAGTATACCTACAATAACAAATTATGGCACTTAAAATAGTTTTAATTGCAATAATTTGCTAACAGCACCAGATATGAATTTTATTTGAAAATTAATTCTTCGTTTCAAATAGTAAACTTTTTCCAAAATCTATATTCATTTTATAATTACATGTCCATTGATCAAATTTGATTGGATATTCTACCAAATGAATCCCATTATATCGATTGATCTTCAGTTTCACTATTGTTATAATTCAAAAAAAATCTTTTCGGTAGTGGTAGAATTGCTGGTGGTGCTGTTTCTAAACCAAAAAAGTTGTCCATATAAAAATCATAATTGTTATCAGTATTGAGTATATGTCTTCTGTTGTTCATTCTTCAACTAATAATATCAAATGGGGATGGCTCTATTGGGGTTACATAGCTTTTACTGCTTACCGTACTATTATCAGACACACTTCGATTGTACACTTGTCTAAAAAAAAATCATAATGAAATATAAAATGATTTTATCTACCCATGACGTCTGCAATCGTTATCAGTACTTGAATTTATTATTGAACTGTAGTCTTGTAATCTAACATTGGACAATGTTTTTCTAGTAGAATTTTCATTATGTTTCCTTTGTTTTAATAAAATAAGATTATATCGAACTATACAAAAACTAATAATTACACCAACAACGCAAAGCTTAAGACGACTATTATTGGCAAATAAATTGGAATTAAACTTTTCGCAATTGCAGGTGTGTCATTTATAATCCCTTTATCACTGTACGTCTGGCAATCAAGCGTACATAAAAATTGAAAATTTTCTATTCATTAAGCAAAATATGTATTGACTTTGTGATATTGAATTCATAATTTTCATAGACCTTTTTATATTTTGGACGCAATTTATGCGTTGCGACCACTTTAAATTCATTATTGTACTGTTTGTATATCGATAAAATGAGATCAGTACTAAACTTGGAATTAGTGATTCTAATTCCAATATCAAATTATTTCGATTAGTATCTCTTGTGATACTGAAAATATGTTTCCGCTATCGTAATAAAATGACGTCTTCCTTATTTTCAGTTTCATTAATGCAACTTTGATGTAGTTTTTTAATGTAGTTTTGGGAGCATCGCTTACAGTTTACTTCCATAAAAGAATAGTTTTGAATAAATATTTCTGTAGAATTTTCTGGTGATGGTTGATTTTTATCTGATTCTATTATTGATGAACTGTCACAAAACTTAGTAGAATTAAATTTTTAACCATGTTACAAGTCTGGCGTTTCGCATTCTAATTGTAAAAAGTCTTTAAAACGTAAAGGATATTTTATCGCGCTTATTTTAAAATCAACTAAATCACAGTCACAGTGTCATCCATGAATTACGATTCAAATAAATACTAAAATCATTTCTTTCAATAATATTGTTAAATAAATATATTGGCAATGTTTTCAAATAATTTTGTCGCAAATCAATTAATTGGATTGTCTTCCAAATGCAGTAAAAACTGCCAACATTAATTGAATAAATTTTAGAATTTGATAAATATAAACTTTTTACATTAACCAAACCTTTAAATGTACTTAATTTTATTGTATTACGAAAATTAATGTCACGCTGAGACACAATCGTGAGCTGTTCCAGAATGGTTGTGTACCTGTTATATTTTTAATATCTAATTCATCACATATATCTTCAAACAGAACACTTCGTACATGACTCACTGTATTTAATAAATTTGCATCGATTGTTTTTATATGCTTTTGTGTAACATGAAGTTGTTGCAAAGCTAGTAGACCTTCAAAGATTCCCTTTTTCAAATAAACTAAACGCATGTTTATTAAGTGCAAACTGGTTAATTCTTGTAATGCAATTGTGCTAAATACACTTTGTTCAATTTCTGTGATGGATTGAATATCATTAATTTCCAATTCCAATAGAGTAACGCTTTAAACCAATTTGGTTTTATGAAATTTTGATCAAATATACATCCAGACAAATGTTAATATTATTTGAGCGGCACAATTTGTGGTTTCTGAAATATTTTATTAATATAGTAGTAAAATGAAACAAAACCTATTTTTAAAGCAAAGAATTAAAAAAAAGATTTTTAAAAGCGCGAATATGAAATTGTGATACAATAATCACTTCAAATATATTATTTGCAAATTCATCGTCAATAAAATCCACCAACAACTTCCGAAAAATCACATAGCACGTTGACACCTCTCTCAAACTGCATTTTATTGCATCTTCTGATCTTTGCATATTCATAGCACTCAATTCATTTGGGCGTGTTCTATAAAAAAAAAAAAACAATTAGTTAAAATATTTCTTTAATTACGTGTTCCATATGAATGAATCCCTTAGGAAATATCGAAATATGTTCAGTATCATGTTCAGACACTATACTACTAACCAGTTACTTCGACGAAAAATGGGGAACATTTCATTTCTGAACTTGATTCTGAACAAATTTTTGTATGGTACGTTTCTATATGGGAAACTCCTTAATGCGTATGTAAAATAATTATTTTATTTGAAGCATCAAATTTATAAGCAAACGCACTCACCGAATCATTTTTATATGTAAAATAAAAATTATAATCACAATGAAACTAATATTTGTAGACATAATTTTGTATCAGATTTGTAAAGTTAATTCTGAATGAAATTATAAATCAATTAAAATTTTATCTAAATTAATTTTTAATATTTACAAAACCAATTTAATATGATGTAAAGGCTCATTATACAAAAATAATTAAAATTTATATTCTATAATTATGTGGATACATACAAGTAATTTATTAAGGTCCGCTGTACCTAATAAAAAATATCCACAAATTAAATTTACGAATTCTTCTTCTATTTTATATTGGTAGATATATCATTCCTAACGTGAAGAGCACATTGCTTTAAAACATATATATTCTACTGAAATTAAAGACTATCGTTATATGGACAAGATTGTTTTGGACAAAAGTAAACAAGATTTTTAAGCTAAGTTTGATTATCATGTGCTATAACTGATATTCTGAGAAAAGCTTATATCAGCAAATTACTTTGTTTTCTTTTCGAAAAAACTGTGTGTTGTAGAACACCTCTGATAAACATAGTTCTTTGAAAACATTCCTAGATAATATTTAATAAAATGTTGCATCAAATTATCGAACATAGTTGGAGAATAAAAGGAATATTATCTGTAACAGTGTAATGAATCAAGTCGATCAGAGGTAAACTGTTTGATATTGGAAGATATATGCTATTTGATCGAGCATGCATTTACAATAAAATGTATGGCTGACTTAATAATGAATTATAGTAGGAATTGTGTTTCACCCAGCACTACAACGTCCACTATGAAAAATTATTTTAAGCATTTTATGTATTTTTATTCGTAAATGTAGACAATAGTCTTAAAATGTTCTTTTTTTTTTAATTTGAAGTACTTGCTATTTTTATCATCACTGGATCATTTCATGATAAATATTATACTTGGAAATACTTTTGTAATGAACTTAATACGCATATTTATTAAAAATATAGATATGCAAATTTTATCAATTGTTATTCTAATTAACCTTTGCCAATAATCAATAATATATTTTATTAAAATATCATTTATTCAAACATTCATTTATCTACGTGGTATACAAATTTGGATATATTTATTACACAAAACAAATAATTTTGTTTCATTTCTTAAATTAATATTAATTAATATAATAATTAATTTTAATTAACAACTAAAAAAATATATTGTATAAATATTAATACAATCTTAGAACCTTAATCACCACCACAATATATTATAAACAATATATTAATTATAACCTGAATAAAAAAAAAATGTAAAGCTATACTTAAGTACTTTAACTAATTAAAAAAAAAATAAAAAATAAAATCAGAACATTTTTAAAGGATGGACAAAAGTATAATTATAATAATCATATTGTTAGCACATCAAATCAACAATCAATAATATTTAAAGACAATTTTACGACGTATAATGATAGAAATTAAACACAAGTGTATTATGCTAAAAACTGTTAATTTAAACTTTGAATTTCTAAATATCAGAGATTCAGGGCGTCTCTTTAATCCGACTATTAAAAATTGCTCTGTACTAGTTCTATATATATAAATTCAAATGAGACAATTGCAAACAGCTATTGTAAAGATGGAAAACTGAAACTATGAAGAAAACTTTTATGTGAACTGTCTTGGATTAGTTATTGTCGTGCTAGTTCAAAACTAAGATATATAGAAATGGATTTAAGATGTTTCAAAGAGCTTCTACGTTAAGAGTTATCCATATCGGTGAGCAACCATCTTAAAATTATTACTAATTAGAATCTGTAGAAATATTTTTATGTGCCATTTATTCAAATCGGACTAGAGATGTAAATGTCAGAGGTAAAAATTGGTTTTCGAAATATTTTAAGATGTTTTACTTTTGAACTGATATGAAGAAGTCTATGCACTGAATAAGTCTATGCACTGAATATTTAGTTTTTTTGTAATTTATTATTTCCGATTAGCTGAACATTGAGATGATTATTTTGGTTGTCCGTATTTTGCGTATATTGAATCCAGACAAGTATCATCAATACTTCCCGTTATAGATGGTTGAGAAACTGTTATATGTGTGGTATCAATATACATTGAATCATTACCACTGCCAAATATCGGTGGTATCGGTGGCGGTAAATTTGGCATATTTTCTAAATAATATTTACTTTCGCCTTCAATAAATGTCGATTTTTCAAGCTTTGATTTGATTATATCGAAACGTGATGGATTTAGTGCAACTTCATATCCCTTAACACTTTTGATGCTTGTGTCCGAATGTCGTCTTAATTCATGATTAATTCTAAAATTTAAATAAATAAAAGTAGTTATAATTTTATATTTAAAATAAAGCCATTAGTAAATAGAGTGAAAATGTATAATATTACCGATTTTCAATTGCATTGTTATCTTCAACACTTTCTATTGATGCATTACTGGTATTTGTTTCAGTGCAACTGTTTCTATTGTTAACAACCACAACCCTTTTAGTTCCCTTCAACCATGTTGGATTTCTTCGAACTAACCAAATTCCAAATACCAAGCCAAACCATGTAAACACAATAAATAGACCAACAGCAATACAAATTGTTAATGATTTATGTTCACTTGAAATCCAAATTGGAGTTGGTTCTTTTGGTGCTAGATAATATGCAGCACAATTAAATGGTGAAATAGTTATTGATGTTTTTTCCATTATACA
This sequence comes from Catotricha subobsoleta, assembly GCA_011634745.2. NCBI lineage: Eukaryota > Metazoa > Arthropoda > Insecta > Diptera > Cecidomyiidae > Catotricha > Catotricha subobsoleta. The sequence continues at coordinate 6,397 of JAABKK020030913.1, forward strand.
GAATGTGTATGTCATATCGACTTCCAAATCAGTTATAAAATTTGTTGTGTTTAAATTTGATAAACAACTAATATCGTCTTCATTTGTTTCATGTTCCTGTACTGTTACCATAGAATCATTAAACCAAATCAATACGTAATTTGGTAGACTTTCTTCTAGTTCTACCAATAATGTATTATCGTTGACCTCAGTAATTTGCATCAAATAGTCACGACATTGAACACGTATAGTTTCTACGTTTTCATTATTTGTATAGTCAATACAATCAATTTCAACTGTGTCCGGTGTATCTGATCGTTGTGAAAACATTGATCTGGATCTTGGATATTGATCACATTCATCTGATGTTAATTCCATACATGGTATACTGTCGAATACATTATTATATGCTGAACAATCACAATTCCATGGATTATCAATTGCATTTAATTTCCAAGAATTGTGCCTTACACGTATTATATTATCAAATAAACCCGGTGTTAATTTATTTAGTATATTTGAACTTAGATCAATTAAATCAATTCGATCAAATTTTTGAAATGTATTTGGCCAAATATAACTAATATTACAATGTGTTAATAAAAGTTTTCTTAGATTTGGAACTCCAACAAATGTGTTATGATTAAGTGAATCTCGAAAATCATTATAACGAAAATCAAGAATTGCCAATGAGGCTAATGAAATATTTCCAATTATTGAATTGATATTTCCATTCGTTAAATTATGTACTTTTAAATGTGTTAATGTATTATTGACAAAACGAAGAATTCCGATGAATTTATTTGGAACTTTTGGTGGTAGCTCCACATCAGGGGCAGATAAACTATTATCTGGCTCTAAAACTTTTATGTTAGAGAGTGATAATTTCTTTAGTCTTCGGAAATGATCTCCAGAAAAAGAATTCGTCGTTAAAACCAAAGTGTTATTAGAATATATTTCAAGGTCAAGTATGGACACATTAACTTTAAGCCAAGACGTTTCAATAGTATTATTCGGGAATATTACATTCGTTATTTTTAAATCAATGCCAATTTCAGTACAATGAGGATTCTAGATAAAATGTAAATATTAATTTAATAATATTAATGAATCAACTAAAATCATACTTTCTCCAAATGCAGCCCAATAATCTTATCTATCCGTGTTGATTCTATATCTGTTAAAGTGATTTTGCATGAATAAATGGGATCATTGTTTTCATTTATTATAATATCCTCGAAAGATAGCATATCCTCCATGGCTGCTGCTTCTGCTAATGCTAATTCATGTGCTCGCTGGCTGCATAAGGAGAAAAAATAAAGTTTTATATTATAGTTTAGGAGATTAAAAAATGTACTAATATTTTTTGTACTGCATATATACATTCTATTCTCATTTTATTGATACTTAACACATATAGTTTGTAAAAATGAGATAGAATTAAGAGATTCGATTGTTAAATAAAAAATAACCATAAGTTATACGCCTTGAAAATCTTTGACCTGGAGCACACTGGACATTATAGGGTATGATTTCATCAATTTTTAAGTAACCACGATCAAAATGTTATCTGTTTGTAAACAGTACAAAAACAGTGGTTCAGCCATCAGAAACCTATACCTAACCTCGAATAGTGCGACCTCATCGACTAGTAAAGTTTCAGTTCAACATTAGACTAAAATCATGTCCTATTACAACTATGTATTATATATTCACATTATTCTTATATTACTGTCTAACTATTGTGATCATTACTGTCACAAATATTATGCAGTGCTCAAATTTATGTGATAAAGAATGTAAAAGAAAGTTCAAGCAAATACATTGATACTTATTTGTTCGTGCCCCTCAACGGAAAAAAATGTATGAGCGAGTCGCATAAAATAGCAAAGTCGATTGTTCAAATAAAAACAAAACTTTTTTTTCGAAAAAATGGGTTTAAAAAATTGAAAATTGAAAAGTTTATTCTAAGAAGTCTAAAAAACAAAATGCTGAATCGATCTCAGCAACATATCGCTTTCACCGTTTACACCATGATATTTTACATATTCTAAAATTTATCTGATAGATATATTTCGTTACCAACTCAGAACTTCTAGAAACTATATAATATTCATAGATATAAACGATTATTAAGCTTGCACACAAAATTAGCGAAATAAATTAAATAAATAAATAATCAAGGAATGATAAGTACATTAACATGTTTTATATAATTGCTACTTACTATGCAAAATTATTATCCAATTTCATTTCTTTTCCTTCAACAACCACATCTGTTACTTTTTCATATAGCACCACCGAAAATAATAAAAGAAAAACTGTCGTAGCAAAAACGATTGTCAATACCTTGTTCCATTTATTAAACCATTTTGTAAAACTGAAATTAAATACAATTATTAAAAATCAATAATCACAGAAAATACTAAAAAAAAAAAAAAGAAAAGAAAACTACACACTAACTTTTGAAAGATTTTGCTGAACATGTTTTTTTTTTATGAATTCTTCCGAAAACACAAAAAAATATCTAAATTAGATTTGCTTGCAATAAATATTGTACCAGTTAGATGGGTTGGCACATATGTACTATTCCCTTTGTAAATATTGAACAAGTGATTTTAGCATTTTCCAGATAACTGGCATATGCGAATATATTAATTGGTATGTGATAAGTGCGACTATTAGATACAAAAAAAAATCATATTTCGCAAAATTATACAAACTCAATAAGGGCTTATAATAAGCCAACAATTTGACTAATCGTTGCTAAATCAATGCACAATGCTTATGTTGTTATAAGACTGGAGGTACAGATTCTTTATTACTTACTTGTTCTTCAATAGATATCCTGTTGTCATTATTGTTATTATAGTAGTTTTTTTTATGAAATGGGTTGATCATTGTGCACTACATGTGAAACATAAAAAATCTTCCCCACCATATAATCCTATAAATATGCTCCACATCTTATGAAAATCTTCTAAATCAAATTTTTCAATTTTCTCAAAAGCTGGTGAATATTAAAGTCAATCTTAGATGGATGGATGGATGACAGAAGGTGAGTCAAAGACACAGCATGTAGGCCGCACGGGCCCGTTATGCATCCCCGATAAAGAAGTTATTTACCTACTCGGGTCGCTGAAATCATTGGACTCATTGGGATCCATCCACCATCTCAAGGCGTCTGGAAAAATCAATCTTACAATTCATTAAAATATTATATTCAATTAAATTGTCCTTGGTAAAGGGAAAAGTTTTGTATTTAAGGCGGTACTTTTATTTTTGAGGCGATCAAATATAAATATCTCATAAATAAATTCGATACTAGATTACTAAATATACTAGTGAGATTTTAATGGTCTCTTGTTGTTTTCTACCTAAATATTTTTTCTATGAAAATTATTTGAAATAAAGAAAAATAACATCAAACAATTCCATTATTCAAATTTATTTTTACGTTTATTCTTGGATTTACTATACTTTTTTCCATGCGTTTGGACAATTTGATTTAGCAAAAAATTAAAGTTAAATAAATTAGAAATATGTGCATAAACAATGAAAATAAAAAACCCAATCAGATATTTGTACTTATTATTGTTGAAAATAACATCAATTCATGATTTTACCACCAGCTTACGATTAACTGGATTAATATCGGTAATCAAATTTGTTATTATTACTGTTACAGTCATAATAAAAAATAATTAATTTTTTTTTTTTGATTTTTATATTACTTAAATGCTTAGTTTATATTTATTTTAACATATATGCGATATATGTGTACTTATGCGAAATTATTTGAATAGCAAATAAATAAACTTTACTGTGAGTAATTGTTTTCGAAGAAATGTGATTAATATATTTGGAAAATTTTAGTAGGACATATGCAAGAATATGATCAGATTTTGGATAAAATATTGAAATTATATTAGAATATTGATTATATTAATTTAGCTCCATTTAAAACAAAATTATATTAGATACAATATACATACAACCAAAGAGGCAATTTTTTTTTTTACGATCTTAGGATATTATTTTTAAACTAAATCAATTATTGATACTCTCAGATCCCTCGACGTCAATTAAAACTTTAATTTTTTTTTTGGTATCTATAATAATATATAATTATTAAACTAAATGATTCACCAGAATAGAAATAAATAATATTCATATCGATTTAATGGCTTTAGTATGGAATTTATATATTAAATTTGGAATAGATACAACATAATTAATAATTATACTTATTTCATATAATAGTTGAATTGTATATGAAAATAACCAAAGCTTACGCGCAGGTTATTTATTGGTTGTACTGATAGTAATTTTCATGGTTTTTTTTTTTTGTTATCAAAAGTTTCTGATGGTTATTATGTTCAATAATTCGTTATCAATGTCTTCATTGCTCATTTTAATAGTTTCACTTGTATTAATCTTCATTTATTATGTGAAATTTCTCACTAATGAGTCGCATGACGTGTTAACGATGTATTATGCTAATAAAAAATAAATATATGTTGAATGCTATCTAAGGTCTAAACAGAAAAAGCTATTAAAATATGTAATATGTACTATCGAAATGAGATCAGGCTAATCGGTATAGAATATTAAATTGATTCATTATCATTACATTACATTACGTAAAATCCTAAATCTTATTTTGTTCCACATAATGCCGACCTATATTCTAAATTTGATAATTTTATCTATACATTTAATTTCCGGTTTGGAATAATGTTTCATGTTTTTTTTTACTATCGACAGCCAAAGGTGGAATATATATAATTAATTCATTACTATTTATTCACAAGTCATATAAATAGTGCTGTATAATGTTGCGTTAATATATATAAGATAGTATTTTCCGATAGTATAAATTACCTTCACATGGGTTACACGATTTGATAACCTTTAATTTTGTTTTAATGATTCTGCAATTTTTGCAATGCCTATCATGATCTAAATACCTTCATATATCATACCAATTTTATAATGACCGATTAATTTAAGCCTTTTAATTTATTGTTCATTACTTCATTTAACAATTAAATAATTATTATAATATTAAATGCTAGAATTACGCAGTAGTAACAAGAAAGACTATTAAAATTGGACTAGTATCCAATTTATTTATATGCACTACAAGTAATATGTAGAGGTCCGGTCTCTACTCGTCCACTAGTATAAGTATTATCCTTATCCACCCATTAATTTCTGAGAAAAATAAGAAAATAAATTTTAAAAAAATACCTTTGACCTTTGCTCATGACCTTTGACCCTTCGAGGTCAAGATCAGTTTTGGTCACTCTACAATATAGTATTATTATTATCGTTATCCACCCATTAATTCCTGATATAATTAATAAAATAAAAAAATTGACCTTTGACCATGACCTTTGACATTTTAGGGTCAAGATCAGTTTCAGATACTCAAAAACATGATATAAGTTTTATCCCTATTGAATCACTAACTTCTGAGAAAAATGACATTTGACCTTTGATATTTGGCCATGACCTTTCTTGGGTTGAGATCAGATTCAGTCACTCTACAATATGGTATAAGTGTCATCTCCATCCGGCCACTAGTTCCCGAGATTAAAGGGGGGGACAGATAACAAAAAAAAAAAAAGAATCTATAGTTCTATAATGCACTTTCATGTTTCACATGTAACTAGTGCATAAAAAGTCACACACTTAATTCATCTTAAAAAAAAATCTTTGACATTTGCAACAGATTTAATTTGGAGGTTCACATCTAATTACTTACAAATCATCATTGCTCTATTTTAGTGCGGGCATCTGAGAAATTTTTCAGAAAGCTTAAAACTTAACAGCTACAATTCTAGCCTACGTTTCAGATTGTTCAATTTTAAATCACTTCAAATAATAATTAATTGTAACATAAATAAATATAAATATACAATTCCACGGTCATCTAAGCTAACAAAAAACTGAGAATAAATAGAAGAAAAACGAAAATTATTTTTAGAATCAATTAATTAATTAATATTATGTAATGTGCACATATATTTTTATTTTTTTTATTCCTGCAATTAATTTCCGAACAAACAGAGACTATTTACTAAAAATTTAATAATGTCAGTTGCTGAAAAACTACCAATAAATAAATCTCACAATATGTTAATATGTTAAAAACAAAAAACTTAATGAATAAATTGAATTGAATTGAACTAAAATTTCAATTCCATTTTTTCTGGGCTGGCAATATGTTGGTCTATCAGATCAACAACATAATGATTCTCGTCATTTTTATACATTTTATGCGGCTCATCATTAATTTTATCAGATAATAAAATGGTTGAACAATTTAAATCACTGGATAGAAGATTTGAATCGGGTGTAATGGCTGGAGACAAAGACGCCAAAATTGACAAATCTGAGTAGCCATCATTTTCACAAATATTTTTCTTAGAAGTATAATTTATCGATTGCATGTGATCGAATTGAGTAGATTTACTATTGTTGATGGAAGGTGATTCAGTATAGAATGTATTGTTATGGCAAAATATTTTATCCGTTGAAGATCTAATAAACATAAGAATATAAATTAAATCAAGTAGATTACAATAAAGTTAATTACTAACTGGTTAATTAATATATTATTGTTAGTCCATCCTTTTGGCATAATGATTAGATCTTTTGATTCTGTGTCTGATTGATTGTTCACTGCAGTATCATTTTTCAATTCTTTCATAAAAAAATTATATCTTCTAACTAGGAATAAGCCAAGCACACCACCAATAATTGAACAGAATAAGTATCCAGCAATCAATAACACAATTATCATAAATTTTGCACTTTCTGGTAGCCACATTAATTCAATAAAAAAATCTTTTCTGTATGTATGATATGAAATACAGTTCAAGGGAGTTATTGTTTCTGTAAATTTATGCATCATACAAAACGTATAAGCTTTATTAATATTTAACCCAACTGTTAAAATAATTCTTGCCGTTTTGCTATTGAGGTTTGAAATACATTCTACAGCGCTGAGTTTCGTATATGATCTAGGCGATAGAGTATTATCAAACCAAATTATAATAAAATTATTTGGAGACTTATTTATAAAGACGGCAATTTCACCATTAAATTTCTCAATAACTCGCATTTGACAATCACGATTTTGAATTGATATCGTTTCAAATTGGTCATAGCTCAATGGATTTAAACATTTCAAATTGGTTGTATTGAACCATATCGGCGGCGTAAGACTTGTTGGAGGTCGATATGTTGAAGGTGTGAGGATTGTAGAATCTGTTGCTTCTATTGATACATCAACTTTGTCTGAACCATTACCACAAAAACTGGCCTCTTCAATTAATACATTAGTTAAAATGGTTGGAGATTCACACAATGGATTATCACGAAATAAACTAGGATAATCAACGATAAAAGCCTTCAAATCTAAAAGTTCACAATCACATATCCATGGATTATCCTCTAAATATATGTTTACTTGTGAATACAACGTAAACATTTCAAAAATATATGCTGGTAAATTTGTCAACCGATTATTTTTCAAATTAATATATCTAATTCGTTCTACAATTGGGTGAAATGAATTTTCACCAATTATAGTAATATGCGAATCTTCTAGATCCAAATGCTCAACAGCAGGAATTCCGATAAATGTTTTTTTGGTGATTGTGTCATGAAAATTATTTTCGCTCAAAACCATAACGTCTAATTTAGTCATAATAATGGAACCACTTAATCCATCCAAAATAACCGGATGTTCTCGTAAATCCTCGATTTGAAGATAACTCAATATATTCATACATGGTCTTAAAATACCTGGCTCAAATGATTTTACACTTAATGATCGAAATATAAGTCGTTGTAATGAATGCAGACCATTAAAAATTCCATATTTTAATTTTTGAACTTTTAGATTACTCAATGTTAATACTCGCATCGAACTAAATTGTTTGGCTGCAAATGAATCTGGTGCAATATCAACAATTTTATGATTATCTATTTCCAAATTATGTACAATAATACTTCTCGTATACCAATTGGCATTGATTATATTATTTGGAAAATCAATATTAATTAATTGTAATTTCACTTGGAAAATACATGTTGGCGACTTAAATAAAAAAAGAAGAAAAGATTTTTTAATTAAAAAATAGTAATAATGATAAAACATTTTACTTACATTGAAATAATCAATGGATTGAGCAAAAGTTTCTAAATCAACGTTCTCACATACAATAAGGCATATTGATGGATCCGATGTGTCAGAACGACACGGTGAATCTACACTCCATTTTCTTTTTAATCATTAGTTTATTAATTTAATATTTGTTTTTGATTAATGTTGAAAATTCAGCTACTTACATTTCATTTAAATTAAATTTCGATGAGATGTTGTCGATAATTTCACAATTAATTAAATTAAAATAATTTAATGTAGTAAAAAACCATATTACCGAGAACATTTCCTCTAATTTTTTCAAAATTTCGAATATACTATTTTTCTAAGTCTTTACTAATTTAATATTTCTCTGATATTTTGTAACAACCGTCGGTACCCTAAGACGGATTAAAATTAATAAATCTTTGAAAATTCATTATGTTTTTGATTCAGTATAGATACGATTCTAAAAAAAAGTTGTTGTCGTTAAAAGAACTTTGGTGTAATTATTATAAATTGATAAATAATTGTATATACAAATACATGATACCCATTTTGACAGTTATTAAAGAACCAGGATCAGATAAGCAACAAATTATGCGATAGTATTATTCTAATTGGTATTCTAATTGTTGCCTGAAATATTTGTTTCGATAATGAAATAACAAAAACTACTTGAAGAGTTTTTTTTTTTGTTTTTAAATTAATTATTTGATGCCGATAATTGTTAAATAATAGTCGCGTGAATATTGAATATAGGTGATAACAATAATTTGCGTTATAATAATATGCAATATTTTGAGTTTAATAGTTTTCTATCATCAATTCTATTGACACGTTGATTGATAAGCGAACTCTTATCATTGTTGTTTTTTAATCGCAATTCTATATTCATTCTTCTTGAATTCCATATGTGAAATTTTGCTTTATTTAGAATATCTTCATTAGATATGTCACTTCACTTTTTGCTTTATCTAATGATTGATACTTATACTCCCGGTTAACAATTTGCGTACGGTGCACGGTAGTCGGTCTCATGCGCCCGATTGTGATTTACGGTCGCACATCAGGC
>JAABKK020030924.1:0-15607 GCA_011634745.2 Catotricha subobsoleta
AGGTTTTATCATACAAAATATTGCTTAAACTGAGTTTAACTTAAACGCCCGATGTTGGCCGTTTAAAGTTAAACTCAATTTAAGTTAAACCGTGATTGATAAAATGGCCCTAAAGCATTTCCAACTACGAATGCAACCAAACAGGGGGCTTATTTTCGTTTTCGCCCGAAAAAAATCGCTTATTGCTTCGGTTTTTTACATTCCTACTAACCATCTAAAAAATATCTCAATAAATTTGAAGACCGTAATATATTTAAAGGTTCACATTACTTATAATATGTTTTTTTGGACATTATTAATAAAAGCACTATTATAATACGAAATAAATACAGAGCCAATTTCATTTTTCTTATCGATAAATTGATATCGACTTTACCGTTGATACTATACATCAGTCTATTTTTTTGTTGACGTTAAGTGAATTGGACAATATATAATTTTATTACCAGAATTTTTTTTACAATCTGCCTTCAATTTAACTTAATTGGGAAAAGGTCATTACGCAGCATAACATATACAATAGCACATTATTTGTAAATGTTGTTCTATTTGTCGACTAAGACAAATATTTTGTTTCTAATTAATTCGACCGGTGGTATTTGTACTAAAGTACCTATCGTATGTTTGATGAGGGAGGTACAGTGCACGCTAGGGCATATTTTACTTTTCTTTTCGTTAAAGCGTAATTATGAATGGTTTTATTTTAGTCGTACTTTAATGGAAAGTACATTTGTACTCTTATAGCCGTATCACACTACAATTTTATCGTGTTGAATATTTATCTTGAGGTTTGAAATAACTTCTAAAGGGTTGATCAAGAAATTATAAGATGTATGAGATAAAGTTGCGTCTTAAGCAGGAGAACAAGTCGCTCTTATACATTTTTTCTGTGCGATCAATTCTTTAGAAGTTATTTCAATCCTCAAGATAATTTATCTTGAGGTTTTATCTTGAGGTTTTAAAAATTGTGTAAGAACGACTTGCTGTACTTCTGCTTACGACGCAACTTTGCTTCACACATCTTACCATTGCTTGATCAACCCTTTAGAAGTTATTTCAATCCTCAAGATAAATATTGAACACGATAAGATTGTAGTGGGATACGACTATTATGTAAGTACTTGATGAGCAACATAGTGTTTCATTACCTTATATATATACATATTAGATATTTACTGATACGTTTAAATGCCTTGCCTTTAGGGACCTTTAGTCCTTGACCATTTTCTGAACATAATGATTATGAATGTTATGATAACAGTTTGTTTCAGTTTGTTTATTTAACGAATACTTATAGTTTTGTTATTTGAAATATTAAACAAAATTTGCTGATTTCAATTGATAATAAATATTCTAACTTATAATCCTTATATACCTTGTAGGGACTTATACGGCTAAATTTAGCTACGTCGCTTCTTTAGTCGGTTATATTATGAATTAAAACACTTTAACTAGATTAACACTTCTTGAATTCGGATATTCTATTTGATTTAGGATTTTATTATTTAATAATATTTTATTCAACGATATTACTATTTATTTAACTTCTATTATAACTTTTATGACTTTATAACTTATTTAATTTATTTATACTTCTAATGCCATTTGGGCATTTCGACCACTATAACTTCGATATTTTACCAAGACTAATTGTTTATGAACTTGAATTCATATTTATATGATAATTAATGACAATTGAATGCACTCCAAAAATGCATTCTCATTTGCTTTGCGCGAAATATGAATATATAATATTGTCAAATTGACAATACTTGCAATTTGATAATATTATTCATGAATTTACTTGGATATAAAATATTGTCAAATTGACTGTTTGCAATATTTAATTTAATTATTAAATGAATTAACTGCTAACTTAACAAAAGTGACTTTAGCAATTAATTCCCAATGAATATTATTTAAATCAGTAGTGACGTCACATATAGCGTTGTACGTACACTACAACCTACACTGTCTATAAACTTCGAGGTCGTAGACGTACAGGTAAATAAGATATGTAGAAGTGGTATATTTTGCGTCTATATATAAGTCATTTAATTTGACGCAAATTTTCTTATATAGTGATCAAAATTATGAAACAAAATTGATAACTCATCATCAGGCGTCTGCCATCTTTATTGCTTATATTAAATCTTAATGTAAGAACTAAAAGTTAGTTGTTTATTTTCTGTCAATCAAAAAGTCGACATTAGACCACAGATAAGATAAAATATTGTTTATTGAGTAACGTTCTTTGAGATTGATTCGAAATGTGGAAATTTTCAAATGAATCTGAAAATAAAACAGTAATATTTTGTTTTGTAGAAATTTTTATTGAAATTGTTTTTGCTCTGTGCGTCAATCAATGTCTATATATAGTCACAGATAAAATAAAATATTATTTATTGAGATTTGTTGAAAATTTGAAGGTTTTTGAAATAACTGGAAATAAATAACCCTATTACTTATGTATTTCTATTAAAAATTGTCCATCAAATTTAGCAATCCTTTTCAGAATTAAACATTTAAAGATTGAGATATTTACGTGTAAATTATTAAAATTTTAAATTCAACATTCAATTTTTTTTATTCCTTTAATACCTTGCTGTAGAGAATCTACATGACGACCTTAAACGCAAGTATAGGTTCTCTACTTTGCTGTTAAGCGACGCGCAAATTTTTTTCATAAGAATTGACAATTGCACAGTTCTTATTCAAATCTAACCTTTAAAGCATTAAACTATAAAATATATGCTGAATCATAATCAATCTTTTAATTTTATACATTTATTATCCATTTTAGGTTCAGTATACAAATCCTTTAAACGTGGGTTCTATTTTCTATAATTAAAAACTTAATACAAAGCAATAGATGAAAATAAGGATATCAAAGTATGCTCGAACAAAAGGTCTTATATTTCGTTAAAAAAAAGGAATAAAAGACACACAATACGTTCAGTGAACAAAACAGGGAGAGTATGTGACCAATAATAATTCAGAATGATGTTTTAGGAAAACTAGCCCGCATAATTTTAACAACATGCCATTTTGTCGTAACATTTTCGAATATATTTCGGTTGGTTCAATTTAATATGAACCCACAAAACTTACATGCGATGTATATCTGCGCTACCGAAGAAATAGGCATTATGTTCACCCGTCACTCTAACTCTAAACCATCTACCGATAATACAACGAAATGAAAACCATACACATATATTAAGGATACACATCACTGATTGTAGTGATTTCATTTCCTGTCAACGGAAATATATTTGTTATACAGAAGTTGAAAACTGAAAATTGATTTTATTCAAAAAGTTTTCGCCTTTTTTTTATTTCATTTCGTTTCGTCATCTACGATTGAGAGAATTTGGCTATTATTGTATCACGTCCTTGTATTCGGTTCAAGTTTCCTTTAGTAAAAGTTTTTGTCGTAAGTTTCAAAACATAAGTATTTTTAATCGATTATATTCGTTGTTCTTATAATTTTATGTAAAATAATTGTTGCTTGAATGTTACAAAATAATAAATACTTAAATCTTTATTCTTATTGTTGATTGGTCCATTAATTTTATCAAATTCCACTTAAACATTTAGCAAAGTACAAATATTTAATAGTGGCATGCTACCACGCGATATTATTATGTTACATAATTGTGGCTATAGGTCAGGTCGGGTCATTTGGTTATTTTATTATGAGGCACGAATATAATTTTAATTTCGATAAAAATCTGGGGCTTGAACAATAAAATATAAGTGTCACTGTCGCAGACATAACAAAATCATATAAATAGAAATTAGATTTTTGTTATTTTTATTATTTTTAATATGTAAAAAGCATTAATGCATTATTCTGGGTTAAGTAGTAGACAATTATTTCATTTCAAAACACAAATCATTTTATTTTGATTTAAAACATATCCAATAAAACTAATTACAATAACGTATATACATATATTTTTTCCTGTATTATCTTGCTTAGTCCTGCATACTATAAAATAAAATTATTTTTAACAAAATTATTGTGTAAATATAATTTAGAAAAGCTTTACATTTGGTATCGTAGAACTTTTCTAAAGTACAATTTGAGGCAGGCACCTCATTGTCTTAAATTAATATTTGCACTTAATGGATGTAAGCATTATTGCTATTAATAAGTGCGACTCATAGTATAAAATGCAATTAAAGTCAGTTAATATTTTACAAAATAAACTTTATTATTACGTTCCAATTATTTAACTTCTTAAAATTTACACAAAAACAAAATGTTATCGTTACACGAATCGATGTCAATTACATATATGAAAAAAAAAAAATTTTAAGAGTGTTCTATAGATAAAAGGCGGTTGCGGTACCCGATTTTTCTCTGAGATGGTTCAAAATTATGAAAATCCCTTGCAAGTGTATGAAAGAAGATACACGTTTTAGCTTGTGTATTTTGAAATATATTTTTTTGATCCACTGAAAAATACAAATGAGCCACCAAAAAATCAAATGAGCCACCACAAAAAATACGAAAAACTTGAATAATTCTTTTTTTCTTGGTTTCGAGAAAGGAAAAACGTTATGATTAGCTATAGAAACACTTTATTTACCTTAATCAAAACATTTCCTCTTTGTTAAGTAAAAGATAAAAGAATTATTCAAGTTTTTCGTATTTTTTTGGTGGTGGCTCTTTGAGTTTTTGGTGGCTCATTTGTATTTTTTAGTGGCTCAGTTTAATACAAGCCGTGTATTTTCGGATTCGAATTATTATTTTCGAGTTTATTTAGGAAGAAAAATAGTTTGAGTAATTGCTTGCGGTACCCGAATTCGGCTCCGAAGATACACGAACTAACAGTTGTATCTTAATACAAATGCAAATAATCGAAAAAAAAAATAAGCCACCTCCGAGAAAAACCGGGTACCGCAAACGTCTTATATCTATAGAACACTCTTAATTGCAATTTATTTTAATAGCACTGTCATTTTATAATAATATATTTAATTTGAAAATTATTTAATGAAATGTGGCTTTATGCAAATGCGCTTGAACATAAGAATGCTGTGTAGGCGAATAGGTCATAGTTTACTCGAATCCTATTATATGACATTCAAGTCACGTTTTCCATATATTTCTTTTCTTTATTCTCTTCTTTTTATTGTTGTTGTGCTGAAAATTGAAATAGAAATTATAAGCTCAACACCACTTATCGCCTTTACACCATTACACCAAATTTATTGTGGGTTTCAAATTGCTTTTATACATTCAGACAATAAATTTGTGGATATAATCACATTGGTGTTGTCTGTTGATTAGGTTTCGAATTCTTTAAAATAAATATCGATCATTTTTCTTTCTTTAACACATAACTTTATTTATCTTTTTTGCCTATATTAAATAAATTTCTTTCGATCGAAAAATTGAACTATGTGCAGACATTTTTTGGTTTTAAAGCATATGCCAACAAAAAAAAAATGTATTTGGCAAGGCAATTGTATTTTTATTACCAGCCAAAACAGCAACATCAACAATTTCCCTTTAACCAGAAATCAATTTTCTCGTAAAATGAAACATTGAATATTGTCTCAAAAGTGCTATTTTGTGCACATAAAAAAAGATGTATAGTTTTTCTCAATCAACGGGCTTCCCCAAATGAAAAAAAAATATATATATAACCGATGGGAACAACAAAAAAACAGCATATAAATTTATTCATGATTCATATAAAAGTATAATATTTTCTTTTGAAAATATTGATCATAGTATAGAATTATATTTTACATAAGATACAACACATACCTAGGTTGTTGAATATATGAATAACATATAAGATAAAAGCTCATATAAAAGCTTTATTAGATGCCTTCAAGTAAAATCTTTTATTATTACAATGCATAGCATAGAGGTATTTTCCTTTAATATATTATATACCTTTTTCTTATTTAATGTTATAGTTATAGGTATAATGCGGTAGCAATGCCGCACAGAATAGGCTATACATATATTTTGATGTATTACTTGGTTTATACTTGTTTTCATAGAATTATAATATAATTTCTCTAATTTTCTTTTTCTGTTTTGTACGTTTTTTTTTTTATCTTTTATCTTTTATCATTTATAAAATTCGTAATTTAACATTAGAAAAAATACCATGGTAATAAGTACTGAAAGCTTCAGAATATATATATTTAGAATTCAGTTAGATTATTTCTCAGTATTCTCGTTTATTTCCTATCAACAATTATATTCAAGATGTTCCATTACACTTGAATTGATTGGATTCAGATTTTTTATTATTATTCATTTACTTTTCTGATTTTCTGAAGTGGAAATTTCTATAGATATCATAAACCATAATTTTCATCGGCATTCTGCCTACATATTTTCTGTGATAGTGATAAAGTTATTGGGGAAAAAATGGAAAATTATTTCCACTTGAGTACTATTTGAGATTTTATTAATAATCATTTTGCTTATATGTCATTTTTACTTAATGTTTTTCTAATGCAAGATTTTAATTTCATGCTAAAAGTTAACTGATAAACTAGATATGTCTTAAAAATATTATTGGAAATTTAAAGCAGAATAATGTTTTACAATTTAATTTACTATAGGCTATTGCATCAAGAACAAAAAAATTGTGCTTATGTGCATAAATGTTAAAATCACAGGAAGAGATATGTTTTTAAAGACAAATGAAAAATGTGAATAAAAGGTTTAATTTAATGGAAACCAAAACCTTTGTGATGAGCTTGTAACCAAAATCCAAGGTGATCTGGTTGTAGGAAATCATTATTCACAAATCCATTTCTATGCAACATAAGAACAGGCTTGGTAGGAAATTGTTATCCTAAATCAGACAAGGGTTATTATTGTCAAAAAACAGGTTAAGCATAATTTAAATTTAATTGTAACAGAGTGATAGGCAAATATTGTATGGTTAAAAAAATATGGTAAATTACGGCCATAAAATACTGTAAGTTATCATTAAATCTCGCGACAGTAGAAAATGAAAATGACCATCATTTAAAATATTCATAATTTTCAATGCAAATTACAGTAAATTACCGCTATTTTTATAAATTTCGTCATTTGAAAATTTAAATTTAAATAACATCGTAAATTACAAGAATAAAATTTAATTAATTAATTAACTTAAACAAAATGTTTTTTTTATATTTAGGTTTTTCTCAGGATTCAATTGTCGGGCCAATTAATACACTAGAAGATGCAGAATTTTGTGTTCGTGAAAATACATACATACTCAAAAATAGATGCTTGAAGATGCTTAACGATATAAAACTATATTGTCAAATATATTTTCAAAAGCTTTTATTGAAATTTTTTCTTGCGGTTCTCGCTATTGAATTTACTCCACTCATCCTAAAAATGAGACTTTACTCATTTACATATAAAAATTTATGTGGTTTTTTATATGCCGAAGTACCATTAACCTTTCTTCTTTAAAAATATTAACACAGCCACGTTTCTTTTCAAATTTAATAATGCGTAAAGTTCGGTTTCTATTATATTTCCCTTATTGTAATTATTCTCACTGTTATTCTATATTTTTGATAATCATATTCCTCATCTAAAATTCAATATCTAAATATAAATTTCGTATGAACCCTCTACTGCAATATTTTTAAATATATTTAATTGCAAAACTCAGCTTGACCTCTTCAGTAGAAAAGGTTATTTATTCACCAACAAAATAAACAGTAAAATTGAAATTAATTGTTTCATTTCAAAATTTATCCAACTGCTTTTTATCATTTTGAGTGCTCAAGATTATTCATATTGTATTCGAAAATTTTACCCACAGTCATCCTGTATAAGTACAACAATATAACTCAATATGTATTATGATTTTTATAAAATAGAAAGTATATATGTTTGCATGTAGCGTGGGCTATAAGAAAAAAAAAAGAAGAAATTATTAGATATATTGTCATGCTGTGATTAAGCACATTGCTAAGTATATGAAGTTCATATTATTCGATTCATTATGTTTTCTACTATGACAAAGTTTTAATCTTATCTGATATAATATAATAAATATAATGGATTTACTATGTACATATTATAATTATAACACACATGGATACTGATATACAAATTCATAAATATGTGGGGGTATTTACATTCCTTAATAAATCTATTTAATCACAATTCTCTACCCATACGCTTTAAACATAATCACATTGTGCTTGTTCTTTCAATTAAATTTAATTTTGTAGGTCTCTTGAGATATTATCCAGTAAATCAAATAAGCCTAGAAGTAAATAAGTATACAATCTGCTTTCAGTTCATTGAATTTATCTTAAAATATTCATTCTAATAAAAAATCTTGTTGTTTACTTCTTGATGATTTGATTTATAATAGCCGTTCTCTCGAGGAACTAAATTTGAATGTTGACAAAAAAAATTCTGAATATTTCGCGGAATTTTATTTGAACCAGTCAGAACCAAAAATGATCAACTGGCATTCTAATTTTTTTTTTTTGTTAGATAACTTCAAGTTTCATGCTTATTTGGCAATCGCCAGCATAGCTTCTACTGTACTTTGATTTCGATTTCGAATATTTTTCACTAATTAAGTAATAAGTACGACATGATTCTCAGAAACAAAATAATGAGAATATGTAATGAATTTGACTTAAGCTTAATTTGTAGCAGCTTGTCAGATATATATTCTAAACACATGCAATAGTTATAATAATAAATCAATAAATTTGTCATATAGACATTTTTTAATTAAAATTTAACTATAATATTGATAATATTAGTTAGCTGAAAATAAATAAATTGTCATTAAGTCATCTTTAAATTTGAGCTGCTCATTTTATATCCATCGTTAAAATATAATTTCAAATATAGCAATAATATGATAAAAGTACTTTTACTCTATAATGTTATTTAACTATTAAAATGCAGTATAAATTGAATTAAATTTTTATCGTAATCATCCGTCATCACATCGAAAAATTTATTTTTACATCAACAATATATAATAATAATTTTATGAAAACGGCACGTCGTTTCCGTTATATTATAAAACTTAAAACTTTTATTATTTAATATGAAAACAAGATACATGTTGTTCAGATGAATAGAGAGCATTCATTTCTGATGTAATATTATTATAATATTATTTTTTTATAGAAAATAAAATTTTATTTTATGAAATTTATTATAAGATTGGATAAAACGAAAAAATACTCTTTTAATACATTATGCTATTTAAATTTTTGTTTTTTATTTTAAAAGCGATAAAAACAGTTTTAATTTAATGCGTAAATTTTTGATATATTTATTTGTTCATGTTTTGAATGCATGATCTAATTAATTGAAGACTGAATGTTTTGATTAAATAGAATTGAATCCAATATGTGTCTTATTAGAGATCTAAATAAGAAATTTGATAATTACAAAGAAATTTACTTCACGTCAATTCATTTTACTTTACTTTACTACTTCATTAAAATAAGAAAATTGTGTGGTAACGTGTGAGGTTGTTGTGACGTAAAATTATAGCGTAGCTTAAGAAATCGTAAATTATTTAAAGTATGTTATCTTTTGATTTTTGAAGTATGTACCAGCAGGAGCACGTGAATTATGAATTATCGTTATTAAAGTATATTTTAAAGTATGTAAATCAAAAATTTTATACTTTAATATTTTTCAACTACATTGATTTTACAACACAACAACTTCAACGATATAAAACATTATAATAACTTTACAGCTAAGTATAAAATACTTATAAATTAACTTAAAGTTTTATAACGTCAACTGTTATAAAGAATTACTTAATTTGTGAACTTGTGCACTTTTTTCCTCAGGCACTTATATAAAATCATACACAATATAATCGACATATTCAATGTTTGTATAAAATGCAAATAAAAAACCACAAAAAAAATAATGAAAACAAAGAAAAAAATATAGGTCAATGACTAGCAATTCTGCTAGCAATTTTCCAAAAATATTATTATAATTATTTCCAATAAATATTATTTTGGCATGTTTCAAATTAAATTAATGATTTATTACCTAAATCGTTCTAGTGTTCTTTGAGCAATAAACATTATCGAAAACAAAATATTGTATAGGAAAATGGATACAAAAAATTATGACCAACCGAACTTTACGTGCTAATCAGGGGCGAGATGCTCTAACACCCAAATACGAAACAATGTGAAATAACTTCTAAACGAAGTTACAAAATGTACCCATGACAGACCCCCACTTATTTTCGGAAGTGCATCCAATGATATCCTATTTTACTCCCTCCGATACCCCCACAAAAAGGTTTAGTGTGAAATTTTGACAAAAAAAATTTTCATTAGAGGTTACATTGGATGCATCTTCAAAAATAAATGGAGTCTGTCATGGGTAAAGTTTGTATAGGATCTTTCGTTTAGAAATTATTATACATTGTTTCGCATTTGGGTGTTATCCCCCTCCACCCTAATCAGGGTTAGCAGTGAAATAATTTAAAATGAGTTTTTAATAAATTATTCGATGTATTATTCCTCTACATTTTTTATAAAAAAAATCTTGATTATATAAAAATTAAATTGTTTTTTATTTTTAAATTTTTATTTTCTGTGTTCATCGCTCTACTAGAGCTGCCAATGGATTAGTACATGACCTCATATTTGTAAAAAAAAAAAAAACATATGATCGAAAAAAAAGGAGCAGTAAAGGCTGCTAAACAAAAAAAAATAATTGGAGGGCTATACTGCCGAAAAAAAGAGCAGTACAACCCGAAAAACCAAAAAAAAATTCTTGCTACTTTTGGTATATCGACCATCGAAATTCGCGAGGGCAATCCTGGGATCCAGAAAAAAAGAGGTCAAAAAAATCAAGTAAAATTAAATTATAATGTAAATTATTCCTTCTGAAAAAAGCGAATTATTCGGATTTTCTGTATTTTTGCATTTTTGCATTTTTACCAACCCTGGTGCTAATACAAATGTTTTTCTTGTATGATAAAATGAACAAAACCGGTAACGGTAATGAACAATATTTACAAAGCGATAGACCAATCTATTATATTTCATGAATGTTTACATATAACATGTATTAGATACGGTATTATTTTACCTATATCAAAATCATATGCGGTAGATAACATTACAAACATATATTTAATGTATGTTCGGTCACAGCGAAATATGCTAGGAAATATGATTATTAGATTAAGTGGTAATTTGAACCCAAAATACTTACAATATTTATATTCGCAAGGTTTTAATGCAGGATATATAATCCTATTGAAACAACTATATATAGTCATTGACTATAGTCATTTACAATCGATAATAAATTGCACGTACAGTAGAAACACCTCTAGCATATCCCGCTACATTTATCATATAACTGAAGTATTATGCCACCAATTGATTCAAAAAAAAAAGTGACACAAATAAAATAAATGCGTGACATAAATTTGTTGAACATAATCGAAACTCAGCAGGAATTTATATACATAGCACATGTTTATTAAGAGATTAAAAGCTCGCAAACAAAATATTAAAAGCCTATTAAATATTTTATGAATTTTTCACGATTTTTTTTTATTATTATTATTTGCTGTCCGTTGTTGTATAACACCTAATTAAGGTACAATTAATGTTAATCCTTTGCCGTTTGACGATACCTACATCAAAAAATGTATATAAATATTATTTAGAAAATTTAAATTTTTAAATGTGCTCAAATTAAGGTCTTTAGAAATAAGTAATGACCGTATATCCTCCCATACATGCTTATTATTATAGACTAGGTAAAATATAAAATACCCAGCCACCATCAAAGTGACAATTTTTAGAAACTAGGTGTATTGGAACTTTGAATAGAGGATTGCTACGTAATTGGAACTTTAATTATTACTTTGTAGTATAAATTATTTTGTAGCAATATTTTAAGTGGCGGGAACGTAGTTCTCACTAACAAATATTACTAAAAAGTTCCATTACTTTGAAGTAATATTGGAAGTGGTGGGAACGTTATGGGGACTTTTAAAAGTTACTTCAAGGTTCTGGAGAGATAAATGTAACATTTTAAGTAACCATAACTTTCCCGGAACTTATAGAAGTTACTTCAAAGTTTTGGAAATTTGTAGTAACATATATATAGTGAGAATTACGTGCCTGCTACTTTTAATATTACTTGAAAGTAATTTTGATAAAATTAATAAAATCATATAACTGTGGTGGCGCTGTTAGCGTATACAATGAAAAAGTTGAAATACATTACAATTTGCTAATGGCACTAATTAATTAATTCTCTCTCTTTTTCGTTCACATGTAAGTTGAGACAAATCATTGTCCAGTTACTGCCATGAGCAAATTTCAATGTATACGCAAAATTTGTATAAAACAGCGCCACCACAGCCTTTCTACCTTTCGATACGAAGTATATAATCATATTTCGCGATATTTGTAAAACTGATGCATATTTTATTTGCACACATTTGAATTGATTCGTACACTTGAGCTATCGATCACAATTGATTAATTGAAATTATTATTTTCACTTTTAAAATAAATTTTAAGTTTGAATGCATCGAAATAACTAGACGCTTTGGCAATTCGCGATCTGCATGCTCACTAGGCGGCATTAGTTTCTATGGGTTAATATAGCGGTAAAAAGACCCGTATTTTTGCATTTCTTTCTATTTTATTTTTTTTAGTTTATTCATTTATTGAAAATATTATAACGACGTTGTTACATGATTTCTTAATCAATGATATTTATTTACCCATTTGAAACATTCTCACGACACATATGGTAAATTAAGCTTGATATTTTATTTTTATTAATTATGTCATCTATATGTAATATTGTAATATGCTTAATTATTTGTATTTTCTAAATGTAGACCTGTTGTGCGATTAATATAGATTACTTAGCATTAGAGTTTATAATTTTCGCTTTATTGAAAGTAAATATATTCCGTCTGGCTGAAAAAAAAGGACGAGGAAGTTATTTTGAAACAAAACAGGTACCAAAAGTAGAAGAAATTAAATCGAATTATTTTGTGTAAGTTCAGTAGATTAAGTTAATAAAAAGTCCAACAATGTAGTCAGTTACTGGAACCCCTTTAATTTATATATATATATAATTACCATTCGCTTTAGTCACTTAATGTTAAAACAAGCTTTTTATTGGTCATAGCAAACATTTTATTTGGTAACATTGGTAGATTCAATTAAAAAAGGGCACACTTCAAACGTTGGTGTAATAGCGATCTTCTTCTGTATGGGCATTATCCCACATTAGTTTAGCATCGTCTGAATTATCGTCTAATCGTGATTTTAGATGTGAGCGTGAATGAGAATTATGTTCTTAACAAAATTCACACGTTTAGACGATAATTAAGACGATGATAAACTTATGTGGGATAACGACCTATTAAAAACGAAAAATTTTGTTCTTAGGACATCGAATATGAACATTGCTTTATTTAGGGTTTTTTTAATGCGCATTTTCAGTAAGTTAAGTTTATTACACCAGAAAACTTTAAATAAAGCTATGATTTAATTTTTAAAAAAATCTCTTGTGATAATATTTAAAGATTTATCGTCTTTAATGTAGAATGTAAGTGACAAATCTATGTTCCTTAAAAAATACGCTTAGCTGCTCGCGACATTAGAAAGTTCCACTTCATATTTGCTATCTGATTCTAAATTATATGCCCTTCTTAATTTTTATTTGTAAAATCTATTCCTTCATCGCAACATACATTTTATAAGAACATTTTGAGTAAGCAATGCAAATGTATAAACTTATGAAATTTATGTCACGAATACAATTACGTTTAAAGCAATTTTCTCTTTATTATTCTTACGATGTTATAATAACCATACAAAAATCATCATCGTATACTTAATAAATTTATGTAGCTTCCTATAATGTTTAAATAGCAAGATTTTTTTTTTTATTTTCCTCATTTTTAAAATCATCGTAGCAAGGATTCAAGAAATTTTATTTCATTATTTCTTAAATGTATGTTGTGTATATTAGGGTGACAGGGTAATGTATGGAAAACAAAATTTCTTTCGAATTTTAGGAAGCAAATATTTACTTAAAATCACCTTTAGGCCCCTTGAGGCACGCTTTCCCCTCAACTTGTCGACACCAAATTTTGGTTATTTTTATTATGAACCAAATACAACAAAATTTTGAGGTATATGCTTCGCAAAATTCGAAAAAGTTGAAAACCCGGTTTCCCTAGTGTATATATCTGCTTGTGTTTGTATTTGGTGATTATGTTAATATATAATATAAGGTGGTTTTTGGATCATGTGGATTACAGTATTGTTGAATATAATAAAGTATTATGTTGTTTGTCGTGATTTGAAAAATGATCCCTTTTTCTCACAATAAAAGACGGCACACGCGATTATCTCATCTATTGTTGGCAATATACTGAAAATGTTATAAAAATGTCAGTTGAAAATTGATATAAATCATGTTTATCTACTAGAAAATTTCAAAATTGATGATAAAAATTGCGTTAATAAAAAATATTGTATAAAAAAATGTGAGATAAAAGCAAAGAAAAATATTTATTTTTTTCGTCAATTCAATTCAATTATTTTCATTATTGCCTATATTTAGACCTGAGAAAAAATACTTATATTTCTTTTACCAAATGTTTTTTGATTTGGTTTAAATTTATGTTTTGTATGGTGTCATGATATCAGTTCAGAATAAATTTTTGCGCAAATCTCAATAAATACATACTTCAAAGAGAAAATACGCGTAGGAGGTGAATAATTCAACAAAATATTTATCGGCTTAAAATTTTTTTTTTTATAAAATAAATATTTCTTTGTTATAAAAACTATACAAACATTAACAAAAAAAATATATATATATTTATTCAACAATAAAATCTTGAGCGACATTGAATATGCTTAAGAATGTGAAAGAAAATGAAATTAGATACTTCACTAAATTCCAGGGAATACCCTTGAATTCTGGTTATATATCAATTACTGGCCATAGAATCAATCGTGACAAACACAACGGCACTCGTATCTTCCTTCTTTTTTTTTTTATATTTCTACAGAATTCGATTACACTATGTGAGAGATAACCAATTCAGTGAATGAGATGGTTCGTTATATCAACTGTACAACTATTAAAAAGTCTTGTAGACTAAAACATGTGTGAATAATATTGAATGAGTCTTTAAATAAAAATGGTTCAAATTTCTGTGTAGATTGAGATATACAATTTCTAAAATATTTATAAAGAAAATTCCAATTCAGATGCAAAATAATTTAATATAAAAAACAAAATATTGCAGAAAAAAAAGTTAAAAAAAAAATATGAAAAAGAAAACTTAGTGTAACCTTTTATAACATAGTATAATCTTTGGTATAATAATAAGCCGAAAATTAAGTTGGGCAGGTCATATAAAAACGATGGATAGTTCTCGTTATCCTAAACAAATATTGGATTTTAAGTTTGATCGTACAAGACCCAAAGCTACGGCGAAATAGTTCAGTACAGCAGAGTATTTTTGATATATCAGGAAATAACGAAAAGTTGACCAAACAGATGAGCCTCTGTTTTGTTTATTAAATGTCATCTTTTTTT
>JAABKK020030935.1:0-15604 GCA_011634745.2 Catotricha subobsoleta
ACGATCGTTTGCTATTCTTGTTCGTAACTTTCCTACTACTAACATGTGATCGGAATCACTGTCTGCTCCACGAAAAGATCGTACATTCAATATGCGAAGAGCACACATACGCTCGCTAACTGGCGTAAATCCGATGACGGTCTATTCCATTTCTGTTCCATAAAATAATATCATCAAATATTGAAGATAATAATAATGAAAAAATAGTTAGATTATTGTCCTGAGTATTTAAAGTGTTTTCCCCCTGCGTAGAAAGGAATAATGCATTTTAATACAAAGAGCCAATAAAATGTATAAAGGCCAGAAAACTTTGTATTGACATATTTATAATTTTAATATATTTAATTGGATGGACTTTCCACCTTAATTTTTTTTAAATATAGTAATTATTTAATAATTTATAAATTGTTCATTATATATCATATATATTATTTATTCAGTTATATAATTAAATATCTACCTGCTAATACGAAGTAATTTGAAATTAATTAAATCCCAAAATAAACGATTACTATGAACGTAGAGCTTCCACCAAAAAAGAAAAAAATTATTATAATATTTCATTTCATTTATTACCCAAATTAAAATATTTTGTATAAATACGCGAGTATTTGCAACAACCAAATCAGAATCAATTTTTGGCATATCTTGTGAACACAAAAATAAAATATTGGATTAATTCAGCTACTACGTGCTTTAAAGTAATTTTAGCCAAAATGAAAGTTGTAAGTTATTATTTATATGAAATTTATAACATTTTTTTTTTCTTCATATTTCTTACAATAATTTTTATATTTTCTATTTAACAGTTTCTTTTCACATCAGCTATATTTTGTGTTGCATTCGCAAATCCAGCATACAATAATGGCTATGAAATGCAACAGCAGCAGCATCAACAATCAAATTATGATGTTCATCATATTCAACCTAGACCACATATACCAATTTTGAAAAGTCATGCAGAAATTCATCATGATGGTTCCTATCAATACGAATACGAAACTGGTAATGGCATACGAGCAGCTGAAAATGGTTTTGTTAAAAATGCTGGCCATAAAGGTGCAGAGGCTCAAGTGGCTCAAGGATATTTTCAATATACAGGAGAAGACGGAATTCCAGTCTCATTGAATTATGTAGCTGATGAAAATGGTTTTCAAGCAACTGTAAATTTAATTTTATGTTAATTTTTTTTTTGAACGATTTATGCATTTGCTGAATTTTGTTTTATATTCAAAGGGCTCACATATCCCAACCCCACCACCAATTCCAAAAGAAATTGCTGAAGCATTAGCAAAATTAGGTCAAAATCCTTACGATGATGGAGATGATGGTCAATATCGGAGCGAGCATCATCAGAATGCACAACAGTATTATTAATAATATATAGTTTTAGGTAAATTAGTATTTCTACTGAATAATAATAATAATACCAAATTTATTTTAAGCGCAAAATCTATGAAAAATGTGTTAATAAAATTAAATGTTCTATTAAACGGTAATTCATTTTTATTAAAGTTTCTCAATACTTACCAATTATTTGTAAAGTTTTTTTTTTACTACTTTGTCTATTACTTTTATCATTATTTGATCTATAATATTGTCTAATACTGATTATGTTTTGATAAATCACCTGTAGCGTTTGCGATTTTTAATTTCAAGCGTTTGTCTTTATATTATTATTGTTTTAGTTGTAATGAAATAAAAACAAAATATATATTTAATAAAAATAAGAGTTATGTTAGAAATGATTCAAATGGAAACTAAGAAATATTTACAATGAATTATACGCTAAATGTTAAAATATAGAAAATGTGACATAAATTCAATTATTTTTCGACGAATTTTGTTTTAAAACAATCAATTAATTATATGATTTATGATGCGCTTTAGCAATTATAACAGATTTTCATATAAGTATAGTAACTTGAGGAATATAATTAGAAATTTTAGAGCTATATTCAAAAATTGCAAGTCTAAAATTCCAAAATTTAATACATAATTTGTTTCCATCATATATTTTTAAATGTTTATTAAACGGAGCAGACGAATCATCATAATCCGATATAATTTTAATTTATATAAAAAACTATTTATACAAACACACACGACTTTATGTCATAAATATAGAACCGTATTTTTTCAACAATCGAAAGTATTTAATATTGTACAATGTAACGTAATAGTATAGTAGTTAATAGTTAAAAGTTAATAATGTTAATGAAACAACTAAATATAACAAGACTAACAACATATTTTTGACTAGATAAACCTAAAATCGAATTCATAAACCAAGAATGATTTCTGAAAAATTTGATTTTAAATTGGGTACTGTTTACGGTAAAAATATTTAAGTTTACATTAGAGTAAATTTAGCATCCACAAAAAATTGAACAAATACAATTTCTAATAAAATGCTAATAATTTGTGTGGCAGTTTTGTTTGAGAAGTGGAGTAAATTGTAATGGTACCGTTATTGAAGAAGTAAAAAAAAAAAATTCTGGCGCAATAAATGATGAGTCTTTCGGTTTATTTGATAATCAAATACTTAAATGCTTTTCATAAATCATCTAAATCGGATAATGTTAATATAGAAATAAAACAACCATTAATTGAGAAACAAGAATTTATTTCAAATTCAACCGGGGAATATAGATTTACTACATTAGTCACATTTTTTTAAAATCTTTTTTGTTGACTCAAAATTTTGTCATTTTCAATTTATATACTTACTTCATTGTAAAACAGGGAACACTTTTAAAATAGAAGGTCACATGATTCAAAATCCGCCAGAGAATTCTTTTTAAATTACTGGATCAAAAGTTAATACCTATACATAATACGTATATTAATCACATGTTATGTATTATATTACATAATAATAGATCAACAACTTTCCAAGAAGTTTAGTAACAAATTGTTACTAACAATCAAAACTGCTCTCTATAATATATTAATGCAATTTTTCCTCAAATCTTACACTTGAGTAAAGAATTATATATAGTTTTTACATAATTAAGAAAGCAGTATAAATATTTGTTGTTCATTAAAGAATTATCAACTGTATTGAAAACGCACAACTGTTTTTTCTACTTTTTATTATCATTGTTATATCTGACGTGTTGGTAAGAGACCGACAATGTTGGGTACAGATCGGGATCTGAAATATGTTTGATCTAAAAATAGATTAGATCCAAAGCGTTTTGATTATAGTTGATCTGATCCATTTTGTATAATGTATAGATCATTTTCTCAAAAACAGTGAAGATTATATCGTTTTTTTTTTTTTATTTAAATACACTATTTCAATAATTAATATGCAATAAAATTGATAACAATATATTTGAAACGTTAATTTAATAATTTAACATTGAATATTAAATTAATAATGATTTATGATTAGATCACTTCAAAAACTTGATCTACATTACAATCAGTTCATAAATCAGTTCATTAATAAAATTATACAGATTATCAAAAAAGTGTACAAAAAACTGAAGAGCAAAAAACCACGATTATACCACGCTAATTTAGTTAATATAATATATGATATTCAAATTAATTAAGCCATTAAACTGCTATTATATATATTAGGGTGACCAAATTTTGTATGGGAATGCTAAAGTATGAGTTATGTTTTCATCCCTTTTTCAAATTTTTTTTTTTTAACTGACGTATAATTTTATAAAACGTGTAGAAAGCGCAAAAAAAAATCATAAAACATGTGATTTTTTTCTTTTTATGTGACAGGCTAAGAAATCCAAGATACTTTTGGATTTTGGGTCACCCTAATATTTATTATATATTATTTATCCATATATCACATTTTAAAATAAATGTTTATTAATTTAATACATATTTTATTTTCATTTAAAGAACGAATATTTAAACAAATTATAATTTTAATTAATTTTATGGATGGAAAGATAATTAAATTTTGAAAAGTGAATTGTTTATGATTTATATTTAAAACGTTCTGTTTATTAATTTTATTAATAATGTAAGATATGTAAATATTTGTGCAACAAATAATTTTACAAGTTTTTACGTTTTGCCTATTATTTCTACTCTCAACGTTAGCGACAATATATGTATGTAATTTAGGTTATTATATGTTAATATAAGAAATAATTTCTTTGAATACAACCTACATTCCACATTAGATGAAAAAACCAAATTATTAATCACAATAGAAACTATAATTTATAATTCTTATTAGATTATTTAATTATCGTAATAATAAATTTGAACTCTAATCATTTAAAACAGATTTCCTTTCGCTGCATTCAATTAATCTAATTGAATAAATTTCTAAGTAGAGCAAATTTACGTATGCCATTATTAAATACAATGTAGTACTACATTGTCTTTGGTCATTATACTTGTGAGCTCGATGAATATTAACGATTTCAGAGAAGAATATCGTAATTTGAGTTACCAATTGACAATTAAAAAAAATAAATAAAGAACATTAAAGGAATGCTGCAGTTTCATGTAATCCGAAATTACATCTTCGAAGTAAATTTATTTAATACACGTTCATGTAATTTAATACCACTCATGTAAATCAGGCGGATGCAAATTTCTTGCTGGATTCATATAAAAAATAATAATTATTAAAATAAATTTATAAAGTTAACGTCAATTTATTGATTATAAGACAAGGTTACTTTGAACTTTGAATAGATTTTTTTTTTATACATAGCTTCTGATTAACATAAATATTACATAATTCAAATAATAAACGGATACCTGTTATATCTAGTCACTATATATCTGTCACTGCCTACACTCAGTTTATTTGAACATATTATTATAGTATATGTTATTATAATTATATATCCCATCTTGCACTATACCGATGATTGGCGGGGGAAATCGTTTATCAAATTCAAAAAATGATTCAGAAGTAACATTTTATCTATTATTTAATACACTTTGAATACTCGTTAGATAACTTCTACTAGCCTATCAATAATTAATCTTATATAAACGGTTAAGCAGAATTTTTTTATAAATAAATAAAATCAAATATTAAGAGTATAAAATAATCAATTATTGCATTTATTTCAATCTTTTTGTGTTTTTTTTTTTTTGATAAATATTGTGGTGGAATAGAATGGCTAAATATTTGGTAATAATTTAATTTTTTATTTGAAATGTGGGTTCGTCACTTAAATCTTTTATTGCTAACGCATTTATTTCAAATTTTTCTTTTCAAGTTTTTAACAATAGTTTCATTAATATGGTTAAACATTTGTGAATGTTCGTTAAACTCACACAATAAATTATTGCAATTTACGTATGAGTAAGTATTAATCACTATATCTACATATTATAAACTATTTGAAGTATTTTAAAAAAAAAAAATGTTAATATAATTTAAATTTCCATTTTTACTTTTCTTTCACATATAGAGATTTACACCTCGAAGACATTAATGAAAAACTTATAACACCGTCATTTCTTATAAAACGTGCGGCTGAAACAATTTCTAAAGAAAATGCCGTTAAAGATACCAGCTATGAATTTTCGTATGGAATTATTTATTTATTTTTATAAATGTTAAAAATGTGTTATTAATGCAAAAGCTTTATATAGGTATAAGACCGATAACAGTGAACATTCACAAAAGGGTTTTGTCGTTAACGGTGAATTGACCGTGATGGGTGCATATTCGGTGACTCATCCTAGTGGTTATAAAACAATGACAGTATATACAGCTGACAAAAATGGATATCGACCACAGGTTAGATTTCAATTATCCAATTTATTAAAAAGTGCTGTTGGGTAGACAACATTAATAATAGCCAAATTCAATACCTGTGAAACGAATAAAAAAAAAAACGAAACATAAAAAAAAACAAAACTTTTATTTAACCTTCAAAAGTAGTTATTAACCAAACTATATTTATGTATGAATATGAATATTGTATACTTATAACTAACCGTTAAAAAAAAAATGCTTAATACAAATGAAAAAGATATTAACAAAAAAATAAAAATATATTTATACCGGTCAAACAAGAGTGTATTCTCATATTATTTGTTTAAATGTTTACTTAACATATGTGACTGTTGTTGTTGTTTTCATAAAAATTTAGTATTAGCACGAATATGTACATCATAATATAATAGTTATATTTTTATGTGATTGTGTCCGAAAAACAAAATTATTTTGTTCAGTTACGATATACATACGAAGATTTTTGACCTTAGTATTACAATTCAGATCAATCTGGCAGCAGTTTTATAAATATTACTTAGGCGCTGCATAATTTTACATATATTTTTTGATAATATTAAAGTTTTAGGTGCAATAAGAAGAAAAGAAGATAAATTATTTAATAAAAATAACAAAGCAAAAAAAAATGAATGTGTGTGTTTGGTGTACTTCAGTTGTGGTTCTAATTTTTATATTTCATAATGAATATTCAGTTGCCAATAAAATTGAAAATAAAGCTATTAGATATTCAATAGATGGTAAAAAATATTTTTATCGAATGAATTTGGTAGAAAAAAGAAATTTAAATGTTAAAAAAATTGTTGAAAATAATAGTAATAGAAATCGGCATCGACGAAGCTCCCAACAAAATGTAACAAATTTAGAAATGATTAAACAAGATTTACCTAAGGCTACCATCACCTCATTTGTATCATCTACTTCTGCATTTACTTCTGCATCTACATCAACATCAAAACCAACATTAATATCTTCAACTACAAGACAGCCAATAATAGTTAATGTTGAGAGTAGTGCAAAAGGAAAACATGATATGCCAAGAGTTGTGGTACAAGAGTTCGTTCGAAATTGGACTGGTGAATACAGATACAAGTACAAACTATATAACCATTCAAATATATCAACAAAACTTATGAATATTATATTTTAACATAATTTTACTTTTTTTATTATTATACATTTTATATTACAGTTTCCAATTAAGTGATGGAACCCGTCGAAATGAATCAGGTGAATTTGAACTTCGTGACGGAAGACTTGTTTTTATAATCCGAGGTGTGTTCGCATATTTCAACAAAGAGGTAGGCTATTGTTTTTATTTGCATAGAAATATATTTACATTTATTTTGAATTCGCAAAATGTCTACATTCATATAATAACGTAAATAATAGCAGTTATATAAATTTAATCCTGCGTCGTTGAAATCGTTTTATATATTGCACATGCTGATGCATATAAACTATAAGTAACTCAATAGAGTCTTAATTAAAGATAAATAAATTAAATAAGTTGATTTCAAATTACATAATATTGCGAAAGTGTTATTTTGATGCAATAAACTTATTTTTTTTTTTTTAATGTTTTTAGGGTGATTACAAGCTTTCAGTATATATCTTTGATCATATGGGCTATCATGACGTCACTCCTTTTGCAGATGGAAGTGGTGTAACTGATTTTCGACCAGATGCTACGGAATTTGATGATTGTGATCTTAAACAGGGCCAATATTGTATTGATGCAAAATTATTAGCTATAATGGTTGGATAAGTTTTAATTAAATAGTAACCAAATTTTAAGATTAATATAATATATAAGTAACTAATGTATTTACAAAGCCACAAAACTTTTGCATATATTATACATTATTTTTTAAAAATTCATTTATTAAATAGATCAATTGACCCAATTAAATCTATTTGTAAATATAAATATAGAACAAAGTTATGATATGAAAATAAAAATGAATCAATGAATATAAAAAACAATAATCAAAACTATTCAATCCAAGAACTCCATTCAATTTTAGGTTATAGATTGAATAGAATATGTTTGATTTCATTTAACTATGTTCATTAAAGAACGTCCATAAATTACGTTGCGCTGTAAGGAAGAGAGGAGGTCTACAAATTTTTTACGAAATATTACATTGTTATGTAACAATTTAATTTTAATTATTTTCTAAGATCATATACATAGATCTAGATATAATTAAAAGTTATCCAAATAACCGCCTTAATAAGACAGTAAATCATGACAGTATGTTGGATTTAAAATACGACATTATCGATATAGCCGTTTTACTTTTGTAGTCAATTATTTAACAAATTACAACAATAGGCTGTTCGTTATAATTTTATTATTATTTTACAAATTGATTAATATATTTTTTGGTTGGAATAGCATATTTAAGACATTCGTATTTATTATATACGAATTATATTTATCATATTTTATTTTATTTAATATTTTGTCACGTAGCAAAGCGTGGGGGTAGCGGGGGTCTAGTGGAACGACGATAAGAAATGTTACACGGGAGTGACGAAGCCGGAGGAAACAAACATTATCAAAATTAGATTAAGTTATTTATGATTATTTATGAGTTATTGATTAATTATAATAGGACTGGTTCCTAATTAAGTAAAAGTGAGTATGTCTTCAAATGCGAAACGACTGCAAATTTCTGTACTCTGCTATAGCATCTAAAATTGAACGGTGAGGTGAAAAATATTGGCTGAACAGTGTAGTTTATATTGGGGCTTAACTATATATAAATAAACATTTGTGAAACAATAATCAGAAGAAAATTACTATGGGCACTTACTTATATATACTTATTATAAATATTTTTTGTTTTCGAATGAGAAATAAAAGAAGAGCAGAAATAAACTATTACCGAACAAATATATATTTATATATTATTTACGTTGAGATGAGTTTAAATTTTTATTATAGTCATTTAATATCTTCTTCACCTTTTAAAAATTGCATTTAAATTATTGTTCTCTGTCTGTAACATAAATAATAAATATAATAACACAGACAACACAGTTCAACAATTTTGAAAAAAAATGTTGGGTTCGGATTTGATTACCACTGTCTGATAAGATTTTTTTTTTATAGAAATTAATGGTTAAAACCGTTTTCCTCCAACACGCGCAAAATCTAATTTTATAAATTAGTTTTTCTTTCTTTTTTTTGTTTTGTTTTAGCTTACTCTCTTTATTTTCCTTTGTTTTTTTTTCAGAACTCAGATGCAGAATCGAAATGTCGCTTTAAGTTTAGTATCTGTTTTGGTTTTCAGTTCGAAAAATCAAAAAAAATGATGCTTTAATGCTAAAAGTTTTTTTGATTTTTCAAACTGAAAACCAAAACAGATAAATACTAAATTATTTAGTTATTAAAGACATTTCGTTTCTCTGTCTAACGATAGGTCAGAAAATAAGTATAAATAATAAGTTAACTTAAATATAAATATTAAATTAATTTATTTTAAAAAGTGTACAACTTATTATTTATATTCAAAATGAAAACAGATATACCAAAAAATACAATTATTATCTTCGTATCTTGTAAGAACTTAAAACCAGAATTGAAAGAATTTAAATTGTAATTGTTTTTGTGTTGAACCGTTATATTGTTGATTAAGTTGCTCCCATAGTCCCATATTATAAAAACTTAATGACGTGGTTCCGTTGTAATCAAAAATGGTCTACATTATTAGTCTGCACTGGAAGTTGAAAAAACTGAACAGTTATTTCCTTCTATAACCTCGATGTCGGCTTTCTGTTAATGCTATAATCCTAAAATAACTCATTTTACAGTATGTTTCCTTTTCTATTAAAAATTATATCTTTTTACCTCAGTTTTGCTTTGGTGTTTCATATATGAAAACTGTAAAGACGGCATCAGCGTCTGCTAAATTATTAACAATATACTATTTACTAATGATAATTCGTTGAAAAGCGCGCAGAAATTTAAAATGATAGCGCTAGCGGTAGCGAGTAGCGCGCTGATAAATTTGAGATTAGCGCTAGCGTCAAATTAAAGGCATTAATAACAGAAGCATCTTTTATTACCTCGAATTATTTACACAAATTGAACCAACGTATATTTAGTTAATGTATTATAGACGAAGTGTCAATTATTTTCAAATTGTTGCAAGCAAATAATTAATGCATTAAGAAAAACATAATAAACTGAATAAAATTGAAATAGAAAAAAACTAAGTAGATTGAAGTAACTATTTCTTGGAATAAATTATTTGTTATTATTATTATTTAAAAGAATGGTTCTGAGTTGGTTATGTACGTAAGTATGTACAATCAAAAAGGTAAAAGTAATAATTTTAATTTTAGTGAAAATATAGAAGTCGTAATTTCTAACTATCTATTCTGTAAAGTAGCAAATCAATTGAAAAGGAAAAAGTTCAGAAGTGATAAATTAAAAAATTTTAAGGGTAATTTTATATTTTCTGCATAGCGTCGCATAGTTTTTTATTTTTCAATGCTAAATTTCGAGTATTAGTTAAACAAGAATTCAAAAAAAATTACTTTTAACTATTTTTCATAATAAGAAAATAAATTTAAATATAAATCACATAGTAAGCGATGATAATTTATTCAAAATACAAATTCTTTTGAAATACATTTTTTTTTTAAATTTTATTCTTCATAATTAATATCTGAATCAAAAATTACATATTTTAACAGTTTAACTGTCGTAAAGTAATGACAAAAATTATTTTATTTTCTTAGTACATAAGTATCTACTATTATAAGTTATCTGAAACTAATTATAGTTATTAATTCAATACCATAATAAATATTGCTTAAATGTCAAATTTGCGTATTTAGGATATTACCACTTATTTTACGTACGTCCAATTGCTGATGTGGTTTATTACTTACTTATACACAAATATTAAAATATCAAATACAATTTTATTAAATATTACACGTTTATGGTACCGTCCATTAAAATATGTAATTAATTTTAATATTAAAAAGTGCAAGTAATACTCAATGCTTGCAAATAATTTACATAGAAAATATTTAAAGTTGTTTATTTAACGAATCATACCTACATATATTCTGGGAGATCATCTTCAATGACGACTCTTCATTTGAAAATAAATAAACAACATTGTCTATTAACACTAAAGTATAATATCGCACTGTACTTGTATAATGTATAAGATATATTTTTGCATAGTTGAATATAAACGCACAGGGGGATTATTAATTGGATTTATTCAAATATTTTACGGCGGAGCCATTGAAAGAAATTTAATATACAAAAAGAAAAAGTAAAAACAAATTGACAGTGATTTTCCTCATAATTTAGATGAAACTTTTTATACTGAGTTACTCATATATTTTATTTCAAGGCTGAAAACATTCAAAGGGTCAGTTGTGTTTGTGTTAAATTCAAAGCCTTTCTTATCATTTATTTTTTTATTTTTTTTAGCCATCAATTCATTAAACAAACAATATTAGGAAGGTATAATTATGAACTGCCCTGTCAAAGAATTTAAATAATAATAATAATAATATGATTGAAAAATAAAAAATAGTTATGCAGTTTTGGGCGTCATTTCTGGGAACAAATGTTAAGTGGGAGATGCAATTTCAGATGCGTATGCATTAGAAAGGGAAAATTAAGTATTTCTCTCTAATATAAAAGAAAACATTTAATTCGTATTGCATTAAAGTATTTGAAACAGTAACCATATCGAGTTTTTAATTAGTTAGAAATATAGTTAGAATATTAATTGTGAGTGAAATATGAAATTGGTGAGTATTTTCTACGGTGCTTTGCTCAATTATGTCATATCCATATTGCATTGCTTAATTGTAATATTTTATTTTAGTGTTTGGTTTTAATCCTGGTTGCAGCCTTTGCAAATGCTGCCCCAATTGATGATTCAAGTAACGCACAAATTCTACGATACGATAGTGAAAATATTGGAATCGATGGATACAAATTTGCGTAATAAATATAAATATTTAATAATTATTAAAAAATAAATAAAACAAAACAATTTAATTATGGCAACAATTATTATTTCTTTCTGTTTTATCAGCTTTGAAACTAGTGATGGTGTTTCTAGACAAGAGGAAGGAATAATTAAAAATGCTGGCACCGAAAATGAAATCTTATCTGTTACAGGCACCTTTTCATGGATAGGAGCCGATGGAGAAACTTATAGAATTAATTTTGTTGCTGATGAGAATGGATTTCAGCCAGTTTTAGAAGGAGCTCATGTTGCAAAATAAAGCTATTGACAATAATGTCTACTGTATTGTTAATTCGATAAGTTAGTACTATATAATATATATATACAAGTAACATAATGATCAATGATCATTCTGTTCTACCACAACAAATCGATTCAAATATATTTTCTAAAATTCTCAATTTATAAAATTTTGAAAATTTGTTTCGCATAAATTTACAATTAGCATTTATTATGTAAAATGAATCGAAGTATAAATAAATACATTTTTCTATTAATCACTTAAGTTTTCATGATTTTATTTTAATTTTTTTTTCAATTTTTTAACATTGAATTTGAGCATAAACATTCAATTAAGCATTTATTTTATGACGTAACTTTTTTATAACCTATATAAAAGAACATAAAATAAAATACAACATCATCTCGTCTATTTTAGTTATAATGCGTAATATTATTTGACATATATGTTATAAATAATGTATGAAAGACAAAAAAAAAAATGAAAGAAAAAACTGAAAGCAAATGTAGAACCGAATTTCCTAAAATATATCAGCAATCTTTTTTTTATTTTTGCTGTAAATGTTACAGTTTAGTTCTAGATGTATTAAGTTAAATTAATAATATCTAGTATCTAGTGAGTTAATATTGCTACACAAGTATACTGCACAAGGCATTTTGCAAACTTTTCTGTAATAGTTTTAAAATTTAATACTGATATACTATATAACGATAGTTAAAATTGTTTTTGTGTATTAAAAGAATAATTTATCTTTATTGTCATAGAAATGTTTAAAATTACATCATATTACATATGTTGTTCAAGGTTTTGCAGTGATTTCCCATAACAATACCATAAAATGTATACCACGCCAGATTATCGCATCGTATGCTATTTTCACATAAAAAAAGTTGGACAGTTAATAACATTTTATGACTATAATCATCACACTTAACATTTCTACGAACCTACGTATATTTCTTTACATATCAATATAATATAGAAGCACATACCATACATATTACTGCAGATTTATCTATGTAAATATTAAAAATATAAGAAGAGATGTGTAATGTTGATGAACCACGATGTGTCGTTTCAATAAATGTTTAAATGTTAATTTATACAATTTTGTACTTGATTGAATTATGCAATTTAAAATAATTTTTTGAGAAATTTCTTATATACAAGATAGCGATAAACATTACGGTTAGTGCGTATTCAAGAAAACAAAATCGGAAATAAAATTTAAAATATATTTTTTAAATTTAAATATTTCAATCCCAAAAGAATTGCACTGTACCTTCATTTTATGCCTTCAATTCGGGATATATTTCTTCGGTTTCAATATATGCATAAGTAATTTCATCATTCAGAATTTAAGATTAGTATTAATGTTATTATACATTAGTTCTGAATTTGAAAATAAATATACTTATACTCTAGATACACTATAGAGGTTATGAGCATTCACGCACTTTATAATTAAGATAACTACAGTCTGATTGGCTCATTACGAGTTAATGACGATTAGAAACTTCATTATCTCTATAGTGTATCTATAATATTACATATTAGTGGTGTTCTTTTTGAAATTTATATGGTCTTGATCTCGACAGAATTCATGCAATTTTATACAAAAATGAATGAATTTAATCGAGATCGAGAGCAAGACAAAAAAAATTAGGAAAGACCATCCATCCTTTTGCTTACTTATATCGAGAAATAATTAAATTAAACTTTTCATTATATTTGAAAATTTTATTTTTTTATTTTTATCCTGTTTTGATGATAAACAATATTCATGAAATTTTTATCGCTTTATACTTAGTTGATTGGTTTGAATCTTTCAAAAAGTCGAACTTTAGTAATAAACTAACAACGATATTCCACGCATTTCCTTTCTTTTTTTTTATTATTTTTTTTTATTTTAATTGTAACTAGAATTTATTTATAATTAGACGACGGTTTTTGGTAAATGCGCACCTTCCGGCTGAAAACCATTCTCATCAGCAACATATTTAAGTGTGTATTTGACACCATCAATTAGCCATGAGAACGAACCCCGGACTGACAGAGATTCTTTATCTGTTCCAGCATTTTTTAATTCACCATGTTCTTCACGTGATTGCCCATCACTGGTTTCAACTCTGCAATTGAATTAATTTTCATTAGCATTGTTTTTTCAATTAGATTTTTTTTATTAATGATAATAAAAATAATCTTATTGACAATGCAATTTATATCTGATTTATTTGTAAAATGCTAAATTAGATTATAAAATATCTTATATCTGATTTACTATTGCCAATCAAATAGAACTTTTAAATAATTTAAATGCAAACTTACACAAAATTATATGGACCGACACCATTATTGTCATTATCGTATTTCAAGATAACGGCGTTTTTCGATTGGTCGAGTGGTGCAGCAATTGTGGCAGCAACAATGGTAACGAAAAGTAAAGCAAATTTCATCTCGATTTTTTTTATTTTACTTCTACAACGAAGAAGAACAAGAGACTTAATGATGGTAAAATCTAAAATGTGCCGGTCTTTTATAGTAAATTATAATCATATTTCATGTTTATTGAAAACATTCGATTCAAATATAAAAGAATGTTTTGTAATAAAAGTATTTGTGTTTAAGTGTATCATAATATTACAAAATAAAAATTACTTCAAATTATTTGAAGCCAATTCGTATAATAGATAAGATAATAAAATTGATGGTAAGTTACATTGCATAATGTCTCGTAAAAAAAGAATGGGGCAAGAAATCATAATTTTTAATTTATATTATTTATCGATCAATTTGAAAATAACAAAAAAAACTTCCTTGTCATTAAATATTTTTTATATAATTTTTTTTTAAATTTTTAATTTCGAATTTTAAATTGTCGCATAACAAATTATTGTAGAACATAACAGAAAAAATGGCTACATAGCAGAGAGTAAAATAAGCTGTATTAAGTATGCAACAGAAAAAGTGCAGTCGAAAAATTCAGAAAATGCAGTTGAAATTTATATAGTAATTATTTATTATTTATTTTCAAATTACTCCAATTCCGATTATTCTATTCTAATGGAGCGTTTCCAGAAGCAAGAGAAAACGACGAAGGAGAGAAAGATGCAAACATACAAACCAACTCCATCGACGAATAATTTTCAGTTTTAAATTTTCAATAGGTTTTTCAAGTTTTGTTTTTTCTTTGATCAGAAACATGAAATATTTATTATTATTTTTCCAAATAATAGCAAAACCAAAGGGTGACCGGCCTTAATGCCAAAGGGCTTATCGCCAAAGAGTGGAATTATAGACAAAGGAATTATCGCCAAATGGAATTATCCCCAAAGAGTGAATTACCGCCAAATGGAATTATTGCCAAATGGAATTATCGCCAAATTGTATTATCGCCAAACGTAACAAATTAATGGCTATTGTGAGGTGACAAAGATCTTTTAAAAGCAAATCGTTTCTGTAATATCTTGAAAAAGGCATAATGTTATTGTTATATATTATTAACTTTTAATAATTTACTAATAACATACAGAGAGGCGAACCGAACCCCAAGAACCTCACTTTTTTCGATTTTAGAACCGAACCCAAAGAACCGAACCTCCTTTT
>JAABKK020030955.1:0-15601 GCA_011634745.2 Catotricha subobsoleta
ATTTTTTTATTGAAATTATTGACTTCTAGGTGAGAATATTTGATTTTTTTTTGTCAATAACATTTAAGGATACTTTTACGTTATTTTGAAACTAACCGTGCTCAAAAATATTGTATAGTTTGCCCTAGAAACCATTAATCATATGGTAGGAACTTGGATTATCGATATTTTACTAGGATTATGGACTTTGCGGGTAAACCATACAATATTTTTGAGAACGGTTAGTTTCAAAATAACTAAAAAGTATCATTAAATGTTATTGACAAAAAAAAACAAATATTCTCGCCTACAAGTCAATAATTTCAATAAAAAAAATTAATAATCGTAGGTAGGATTATCCTACCGTGTGTCCTATATGTTATATAAAACATAGTTGAGTCACAGTGTGTATTATAACCGGTAGTCCGTCAAGAAAATTCAATTTATTTCATCGAAAAATGATAGAAATACCAGAAATTATAGACAAATATTATTTATATAATCATTATATTTATCAATTTATCGGTTTACAATTATTTTACAATGAAATAAGATGCTATTATCACTGGTTGCTTATCGTTATTCAACATTTATACGCACCGTGACTCAACTATGCAGAGAATATAATGGGAACTAGCAGATTTGTTCGATTATTAATCCGAGAGTAGCGCGCCGCTAGTTAACTATTCTAAACTAATCAAAACTAATCGTGGATCATCAATCGAAAACTCATAATGTGGCTTCCTTAGCAATTCCCATTCTCTCGGCATTCGCTAAAACAAACGTTCCACTAACGATCAAAATACATATAGGAATACATGAGGAACACCTTAGGAATGATCTTGCATGTTTCCAAGAAAGAAATAATTTTGTCTTCGGAATTTGAGATTGTTATTAGTGTGAGATAGCTACTCGATAAGAAATTGGCGCGGTGTTCACAATATTTTAAATAAAATTTCATTAATGTGAATACAACGTAATTTAATTTCGATCTGCACATAAAATAAGATACAAACAAACTTATCATGCGCACTACAGTTGCGCGGTGATCAACAGAACTACTGAAAAATACTGACGTCCCAATAAAACTCTAATCACTTTGTTGTTTACCATAAAAAATTGAATGATTTTTCTGATAGTCATCACTTTTTTAATTCTAGATTAATTTTTAGTGTAAATAAATTTAAAAATTGTAAATTTTTTCGTGTTTCTTAATTTATTTATATTAAATAAGACATAATTTTAATAGAAATGAATATTATTAAAAATACAAATCATATTTTAAATCGATTATTAGTTCGAAAAAATTATTTTAAGGTAACTCAAATATATTGTTATTGATAACAAAAACACTTTAACATCGTCATCGTTGTTTTCATTATCAAATTGCGCGTTTGACAAATATTGATTAAGATATTTTAATATTTTACACATTTATTTTGTTTCTTCAGTATTTTCTATCTACAAATGTTGATCCAAACAAAGCTCAATTGGACTTTACCAATTTTCCTGGTGCCACAAATGTGTCATATACTCTAAAGCCAGAACTAAGTCTACCATCACATGTTGACTTAATACCAATTTACCGTGTAATGGATCGCAATGGAATCATTCGTGATAAATCTCAAGAACCAGAACTATGTAAAGAATTTGTACAGAAAATGTATCGTGATATGATTCTGTTAAATGTTATGGATAAAATTCTGTATGAATCGCAGCGACAAGGTCGCATATCATTTTATAT
Source organism: Catotricha subobsoleta (assembly GCA_011634745.2). Classification (NCBI taxonomy): domain Eukaryota; kingdom Metazoa; phylum Arthropoda; class Insecta; order Diptera; family Cecidomyiidae; genus Catotricha; species Catotricha subobsoleta. The sequence continues at coordinate 1,724 of JAABKK020030955.1, forward strand.
GACCAATTATGGTGAAGAGGCTTCACATATCGGCAGTGCATCAGCATTATCACGTGACGATCTAATTTATGGACAATATCGAGAGGCTGGCGTTTTAGTGTGGCGCGGTTTCACAATATCACAATTTATTAATCAATGTTTTGGTAATGCGAAAGATGAAGGAAAAGGACGACAGATGCCGGTACATTATGGTTCCAAGCAATACAATTTTGTTACAATATCTAGCCCATTAGGTAAGTGGGAAGTGAACTAGTTTCACTTTTACTAAAATTTAAGAAAATTAACCCAAACATTTTTCTTTAATAATCAATTTTCAGCTACACAAATGCCACAGGCGGTTGGTGCTGCATATGCATTAAAACTTCGTCCAAATAACGATCGATGTGTTGTCACTTATTTTGGAGAAGGTACACACACACATCAAAGGCTATCGATATAAAAATAGACATAATTTTGTTTTAGTGCATTTTATTCTCAGGCGAAAACAATTTTATTGAAATAGATTTGAAATGATGCATTTTCTGAGAGAAATTCAACTAGAATAAAACGATTTCTTCTTTTTAAAATGTATTACCATGGCAGACTAATCAATATTAGTATGCTATATGGTACTACGCATCAAAGGCTATCGATATAATAATAGAAACATTTTTTTTTTAGGTGCTGCTTCTGAAGGTGATTCACATGCCGCCTTAAATTTTGCAGCTACTTTAAATTGTCCGGTTATTCTATTTTGGTAAATTTTGAAAGAAAAACTATATCTATTTGCTATTCGAAATAATAAAAAATTCTTTTCACCCAAACAGTCGAAATAATGGTTACGCAATATCAACACCATCCACGGAACAATACAAAAGTGATGGAATAGCTGGACGTGGACCAGCCGGCTATGGTATTGCATCAATACGTGTTGATGGCACCGATATATTTGCTATGTATAATGCAACAAAGGTGGCACGTGAATATTGTCTGAAAAATAATAAACCAGTAATATTGGAAGCAATGGCCTATCGTGTTGGTCATCATTCAACATCTGATGATAGTTTAGCATATCGTTCAGCCGATGAAATTGAAATGTGGAGTGGTGTTGAGCATCCGGTAACAAAATTAAAAAATTATATGAAACAACGTGGCTGGTTAAATGAAAATGATGAAAACGATTATGTAAAAAAAATACGAAAACAGATTTTAGCACAAATTTCGATATCGGAAAAGGAACCAAAACCAGATTGGCGTGAAATGTTTAATGATGTTTATTATGAAATGCCCAAACATTTAAAGTAATTTTTTTTGTTTTTTTTCTTCTTTATCGTTTCGAATATTTTTTAATCATTTTTTTTTTCTAAATATTATTAGAGAACAACTTGCTGAAATGGAAAATCATGTTGCCGAGCATAAAGATAAATATCCGTTGAAAGATTTTGACAATTAAATGTAATTCATATTCACATGTGGTGGTTTTCAATACAAAAAAAATGCATTGCATTTGATAGAGTTTTTAGTATACGGTTGGGGACCTGGAATATGAATTAATTTTTTAAAATTGAAATAAAATCTTTGGTAAAAATGAGCTCCTATGTGGGGGATCATTTCTCATTAATTTTCTATTGAACAGTTTTTTTTTTTTTATTAACATTACGTTCATCCAAAGAGCTTTCGAAACAAATTTAAACCAATTATCGGTTAGGCTTTTCTTTTTTGCCAAAGCTTTAATTTTGATTTTATTTCCTAAATACCAAAAAAAAAAACAAAATATATAGAAAGACTTTATATTTATTTGCCGTAAAAATTAAAAATATATTTTTATAAAATTTTAAATTTATTGGTAATCCCGTGAAACATTTTGCTGTGTTATATACACGCGATGATAATCGCCGCTGTAATGAAGTTTTTGGTTCATTTTGGAACAACCCGAAAACGGCTTTGTTGATCTTAATGTGTGCACTATGAAATGTACACGCATGGGGATGATCGCGCAACATATCATAAAATGGACATACAACCTTTCGCGACATAATAAACCAAAATGTTTGACGGGAATGTTATCGAATATGGTTTTATTGAAGATATAATGGACGGATTCACAATCACATTGCTAAAAATGACAAATTTTGTGCGACATTATTTATTAAATGCTGCTACCCACTATATCCAAATTACAAACTTAGTATTATAATAAAAATGTTACATAGAAATTTATAATTTTTTTTTTCTTTATATTTGGACATTGCAGCATGTAAACATGCTTCACGTGCATTAAATATAGTATATTGGATGTTTCCAATGTCGCAAATTGATATAACTTCTAAATAAGTTTTTGAATTTAATTTCAACGTCAGAGAGTAATTTATTTTCGAATATGGTAATAAGTGCGGCACTTACCAGATATCATCATATCAAATAACATGAAAAGTGCCTATGACGATAAGTGGAGGTGAGTAAGGTGATAACTGGCAGACTGGCCATATGGGTAGTTAACTTACGTTCTAGCAAATTAATTTGAAAAGTTGCCTAAAATGAATGATTGAAGAATACAAAATCACAGACAAGATGAAATTGACCCATGTTTTTTCAGCCCATATGAATGAAGACCACGAAAAGCTGTTTGACTTGAACATTTCAATTGAAAAATGTTCCAATTTCTTAAAAAATCAATCATTTCTCGAACTCTTCATTGGTTTTGCATTCGCTAGAGTTCTAGATTTTGTCTCCATGTTCATGGATGGCCACGTTCGTGGTTGTCGGGAATGGGCAAGCACGACATATATACTTGTTCTTTAGTATCAGTACCATTATTAGAGTGTTTATACTGGCTTATTTTACTTAAATAGAATTTTTTAGAAAATTACTTATGCTGGAAAATATGTTCTACTTTACTACAATTTTTCGAAATACTTAATACCTAGATTACTTATACGGAAGTATTAAAAATGCAGGTACTAGCCCATTCCTTATGTTGGATCGACTTTTTTTTTATGCCTTCTACCATTACTTTCTGAGTTGCATTTGGTCTCCTGATTTTGATTTTTGAAAATAAATAAGATCTTAAACGTGGGGTAGCGACCCATAATGTAAAACCTCGAAACTTTTTTTAACCTTGAGGTTTTTGCCTCATTTTTGAAAAAAAATAGGTATTGTTGTCGTAAATTTTATTTTTATGACCATTCTTCTTTTTTTTTTTGATCTCAGGATCAGAAGTATTCGAATATTGCTGGTCAAGGTCAATAACTATACCACAAGACGCAGAACTTTTTGAGTTCGTGATTATATACATGTTTACAAAAAATTAAGTCAGTCGTGTGTACCAATCCATTGGCAGCTTGTTTTCTTAACTCTCATACAATGAAAATGATTCGACTAACCCGCTGTTTACACTGGCTAACAGATGGCAAAAAAATACGCGATGGCAGAGCGCTGGCAGCCGTTGATTGCTTGATTTGCCATCACTTGCCAGCTCTATGATGACACGGTAATTTTCTGCCATCTGCCAGCCAGTGTAAACAGCGAGTAATATTTAATAGTTTAAAATTCTACGAATAAAAATGGCAATTCCATGCAAATAGAGATTAAAAAAAAAAACGGTAATTATTTTGCCATACAACGATAACAAAATTTATGCCCTCTATTCACATGGTCTTTTTCTAGTTTTCATGTTTTTCTTAAACAAAAAAGCGCCATCTCTTATTCAACATTATATCCACCTCTGATTCTGATAGCCACTTGATAAACCATATATAACTACCTACACACACATACACAATCATTTATGAAGTTACGATATCATTGAGCAAAATAATCAGACTTTTCCATTCAATTAATTAGAAAAAGATAAAATGAAAATGATCTATTAATAGAGTTGTTAAATACTTCTGAGGTTTGAAAATAATTATCAAAGTGATAACTACTAAGGCGCTGTTCATATATTACGTAACACGAATTTAACAATTTTTTAACACCCCCTTCCCCCATTATAACAATTCGTAACAAATTTCCAGACTCCCCCCCCCTTCCTAGTTACGCAACAGAATATCCAAATTTTTTTAAAAATATTGAAGTAAAATTTTTAAAACATCGATAGATACTCCCCCCACCACAAAATAACGGCGTAACACTTTAACATACCCCCTCCCCCCAATTAGAGCGTTACGTAATATATGGACAGCGCCTAAAGTACATGTTGCTGTTTTTGAATCAGAATTAGAATTTATATTAGTATTAGAATCTGAATTAGAATTCATAGTACTCCATTTACATTGTAATGAAAATATCGCCATTTGGTCGAAAAATCATAATTTCAGAGGACAAAAAATGTATGCGACCGCCAACTATCGGACATACTTAACAATTCTATTGTACAAAAAATTTCTAGCATACCTACTACATGTAAATTAACATACTTAAAATTTGAAAGTTCATTATTCCCACTTTTATACAATTGGTAAAACATGTGAATTGTTTAAAAGCCAAACAAAAAAAACAAAACTTAAAAAATAAAATTATAAAATAATCGGACAAAATACTGAAAAAAAATCACTTCTCATCACATCACCAACCGAATAGTGAGTAAAACGAAAAATTTACTTTATGAGCAAAACCAGCTGATAAACGTCAATAATTACGTCGACCGACATTTCAGTGTATAGTGGCAATGACGATTTGACGATGAATTGTTTGATAAGAAAAATCTTTATTTATTATTAAAAAAAAAAAAAAAGAGAAAAAAAAATCATTTTTTTTCCCAAAAATTATTTTACTTTTCTCATTGTCCGGACATTTGTGCATAAAACGAAAATGTCCGGCAATAATTCATACACACAATGGAAACAAAATTTACAATTAGATGTTATTACCGGTAATTATAATAATATGATAAAAATGGATGGTATCAAAGTGACAAATGTAAATTCAAATTCAACAGCACCAACATCAAACATTTCATTAACGCCAATTAATTCAATATCGGGTGAATGTTTATCAACAACATCTTTAGGGCACAATAGTGCTAGCATAAGTGGTTGTACAACATCTACCATGTCATCATCGCCATCAACATCATCAACACAGCGACAACACATTGATGTTTATACACAAATTGGCATGCAACGATTGGGACATTTATACAAAAATAATAATAATAATAACAATAATAAACAAATTTGTGGTGGTGGCGGTGATCCAATTAAAATTGAACAAAATTTAAATAATGCGCAACAGATTGTTGAAGCTGCCATTGGGTAAGTTTTCATTAATTTAACATTTTCTTTTCTTTTGCTATAGTTGCGCTCGTAATGTAAACTTTCGCATGTTTGTTGGGTTGACCTTGAAAATTATTTTAATTTTCTGTTTTGTCGATATAAACGTTGTAGGAATGAGGCGAAACAACAAATTATGCAGATATTGGAAAAAATATCGTTACTTCAACCACCTGAACGATTGTTATTATATATGCGAATGCCAAGCAGTACATCAGAAACAGGTTACATATCAAAATGCTGAAGTGAATCATTTGATGGCCATTATTAAAATGTTGTATTTGTTTTTTTTTTTTTTTATTTTATTTTATCAACATTATTAGATCCATTGCGTCAACCGCAAAATCCATTAGGAACACGCTCTGAAATTAATCATACAATTAATTGGGTACGCTCACATCTCGAACACGATCCAAACGTATCAATACCCAAACAAGATGTTTACGAAGACTATGTGTAAGTTTTTCTTTAAACAAACTAAGTATATATTATCGGGTTTTGATGAAATTTAATTTCTTTTTTGTTTTTCCAACGCCCCTTCACCTTAAAAAAAAAAAAAACAGTTCGTATTGCACCCGTGAAGATATAAAGCCATTGTCAACAGCTGATTTTGGAAAAGTGATGAAGCAAATATTTCCTGGTATTCGGCCACGTCGCTTAGGCACCCGTGGCAATTCTCGGTATTGTTATGCAGCAATGCGAAAATCAACAAAATTAGATTATCCATTTTTACCAAATTTAAATGAACACAAAAATTTAAAAACAAACACTGCCAATTATACGGACGATTCTATTGTTAGCAATGATGCATCATGGAAAATAGTAAAAACATGGGCCGAAGGATTATTAAATACAGATTTTGATAATGTTAAAGATATGGCTGAGTTTATATCAACCAATTATTTAAGTGCGGCTGCGTCAGCGGTCACAAATAGCTCAAGAGTTTTATTACAAAAGAAATTATTACAGCGAAAAGTTAAGGGACGAAAGAAACTGACCATGTCAATGGTAAGTGTGTGGGTTTTGATCATTTTAACAGTTCATTCAAAAATCACAAATTTTAATCGTGACCTTTGCAGCAGGAATCAATTCCTAGTAACAAAAAGCGTCGGAAGAAAAAAATGAAGAATTCATTAACGATGGCGCTCAGCCAAAATCAGCAGCCACTACAACAAAAATCATCACCAATCATTTCCAGTGATATAACCAATACAAATACCATTGTACCTGATGAAATACTGCGCGGAAAGCAGCAGCAACAGCAGCAACAAAAACAATCACTTCCATCTCAACAACATTACCAATCACCGCAAACGTCACCCTCAATACAGCAACAGCCACTAGAGTTATCTAGCAGTAGTAGTGGTGGTGGTGGTGGTAGCCAACAAACAATGCCAATTAATTTAAAAACAAATGAGAATAATAACAAAATTAAATGTGAAATGAATGCAAATAGTAATTTGTATTGTAGCGGTGGTAGTGATGGTGGTTGTGATGATAATATTCAAATTGATATGGGAAATACTGTTTGCAAAGTTGGTAAGTTGAATGAAGAATATAATTATAAATCCACATTCAGTTTTTTTTTATATGTCGTTCTTAATCTTCGAAATTTTTATTTAAATTTCATTATTTTATTTTAAATATTCATAAATTTTCCATTTATTTACTTACATTTTTGTGTACCACAAGGTCTTAGTATATTCCCGTAAATTTTCTTAAATTAGTAATAGCCGTATCACACTACAAATTTATCTTGAGGATTGAAATAACTTCTAAAGGGTTGATCAAGCAATTATAAGATGTATGAGACAAAGTTGCGTCTTAAGCAGAAGTACAAGTCACTCTTACAGAATCAACCCTTTAGTAGTTATTCCAATCTTCAAGATAAAACTTCAAGATAATTATCTTGAGGATTGGAATAACTTCTAAAGGATTGATCGTACAGAAAAATTGTATAAGAGTGACTTGTACTTCTGCTTAAGACGCATTTTTGTCTCATACATCTTATAATTGTTTAATCAACCCTTTAGAAGTTATTTCAATCCTCAAGATAAATATTCAACACGATAAAATTGTAGTGTGATACGCATACGGCTATAATGACGGCTTACTGTTAATAGCATATAGTCAACAATCATTGCGCATGAATTGACATTAATTTACATATACTTTCTTTACCAATACTTTCAATACGATGTGGGTAAATAAGTCTATAAATAGAGAAAATGTCAATGTTTTTAAAGAAAAAGTTTATGTCAATCTCAATCAAATCGATGTGTGTTAGGTGATTTCGTGCGATACTTAACCGTTCTCGTAACTGCTACTGCAGTTGAAAAAAAAAAGTCAACTGTGGTTGAGTTGGTGTTAAGCACATTTTATGTTCCACGAAAAATTGAAAACAGCTGTCATTCCCGTCTAAAATTTAAATGCAAGAGCAGAAATTAAGTTTATTACCGAAATATTGTTTCAAAAATTTTCATATAAACTATCATTTCTTTTCTTTTTTCTATTCTAGAAGTGGATGACAATACCGAAATTCAGCAAACAATTTATTGCAAAAAAGTAAAGCGTGCTCAAGAAGCGAAAGGTTTACTAATTTCAATACCTTCTATACCGACATCTTCTGCATCCAATGTACAATCAGCCTCAATTCAACAGCAACAGCAACAGCAACAGCAACAGCAACAACAAACATCACCTAAACATAAAATAGCCACAACAACAATTGATAATAATGCATCGTTAATGCGACCACCCAGTTATAATAATCTTTTACAGCCGCGTCCACATCTTTTAAATAATAATAATAATAATAATAATAATAATAATAGTAATAACAATAATGAGATTGGTGAATCTAGCGGTGGCGGTAACAATAATATGTTTAAACGCAGTCCGAATCCAATGCCATTACGAAATAAGAAATTAAAATTCTTGAAACATACGTCATTGGCTGGTTTGAATGAAACAAAAGTTGATGATGTTACAACCGACATAATAATACCACGTGAACGTGTTATTAGTATCTGTAGTTTGGATAAAGATGCACTTGATGATTATTTAAATGAAGGTGATAATTCGCAAGAGCAAGAGGCCGAATTACTACAATATTTCCAACAGCCAACAGCCGATAATGATAAAACAAATAATAATGATGGCAGTACAGCAGGAACATTTCCACTATTGGAAAATTATCAATTATATAATAATCATCATCATCCATCACAACGGCAAAATTTAAAAAAACAAGATCAAATCAATGAATTGCGTCAATATTTACAACAAAACTTACAACAGCAACAAGTACAGCAACAAGGAAATAATAAGGATGTATCGAATTCATCATCGTCTATGTTTGGACATCGCAGTGGTGTTTGGAATACAGGTGATGGTCAACCACAATCGGCATCAGCATCATTAGCAATGCTCTCTTCAACTTATCGAAATAATTTAAATGCAACCAATAATAGTTCAAAGCAACCGAATTTAGTGATTGCATCGGTAACATCACTCGCTAAACGTAAGCTAAATACGGTTAATATTCAACAGCATCAGCAGCATCCAAATGATGGTTTCAGTTCTGCCGTTTTGCCGCATGGTTTTGCGGCCAGACCTGTTTTGGAACATTCAAAAGTAAGTGCCGTTTTTGTAATTCGTATTTGATATTTTCAATAAAATTTTTTATTGATTTTGTGGTGAAAAATTGTTCTCGTACATAGCGAGCTACTATTTAATATAAATTATTTGAAATATAATTCGGTATTCTATGCACTTTCGTTTTAAAACTGATTATTCGACAGCAATTTACCCATTTTTTTCGTAATTAATTATTGACAATATACAAATTTCCAGATAAACACTGCAAAAAAACAACTAGCAAAATTATTTGAAGCAGGGCGTCGAACCCGTTCTTTTTGGTTCCGGAGCGGTTCAGGCTTCTTGTACGTATACGCATTAAGGGAACTTCAATAAAAAGCATATTATTTCTCAATTATAGTAAATTGACGGAAAAATAAGAACAAAAAAGTTTCTGAAAAGTTTAGATTTATAAGGGCAATATTTTTTTTTAAATTCAAAAGTATGAGTATGTCCTAGTTGTATTAGTATGTATTAGGGCGTTCTGAAAAAATAAAATTTTGACTTTTTCAGAATAAAGTAAAAATTTCTTGTGTAGTATTACAAAAAAAAGCTTAAATATGAAAACTTTTGAAAAATTAGTCCATCTTTAACCCCCTCAACACCAATAATAACATAAAACGTAAGTTTTAGACCAAAAAATGTTATATTTCTGGCCTAAAATCTGAAAACTATTAAATTTTAAGCTAAAAGATGCTAAATTTAAGTTTAAAACTTACGTGTTAATAACAATAGATGAGCGGCGGATATCCGTATCCGCTGATATTCGCCGATGCGGATACAATTTATGACTTGCGGATAACAAGAATATATGATACAAATATGATACCCAAAAAAAATAATTTGAAAAAATTAGTTTGGCAACTCTCACACTAAATTGACACTATATTTAATAAAATTAACACGTCATGAATCCGTTCACTCTAAATAAACGAAAAACGGTAAACAATGGCATGTAATTACAAAAATCTCTCCTTCCTTAACTTTATGTGATGCAAAAATGAAATTTTATGATATAATAAATGTTATGTAACTTTCTTTTTTTATCGTCAACAGCAGCAACAACAGCAGCAGCAACAACAACACCAACAACAACAGTCACATCAACCACCTCAATTATTACGATCAGTTAGTGCTTCAGCAGCCATTGGCATGGCCCTACAAAGTCCAAATTCACGCCGCAAAAACTTTAGCTTCGTACCAATATCGCCAGGTCCCCAGTCACCAAGAGTCTTTATGCATCAAATGTCCAGTGGAAATGGCGCCGGTAATAATAATATACAAAATAATGATGGTTCCAGTCCATTTGTTAGTCCACGTGCAACACCAGCCATTCGTAAGCCAATTAACAAAGATCTAACATCTTGTTTATCATCACTGCAAACATGTGATCCACTGATTGGTTCGTATAAAACAGCATTTTCAAAACCAAATACATTGAAAACAGAAATTAGTGCCTCGGCTCCGTCTAGTCCATCAATAATGAACCAACATCATTTTCAATTTAACAATTCACTGATGTCATCATATGGCGGTGGTGGTGGCAAAATGGACAGTAATCAGCAATCAAATCATCATTCACTACAACATCAGCAATCTTTATGTTCAACATCATCAATGTGTCCAATGTTAGAATCACGATCACAAAGTGTTCCATTACATTGTCAAAGTCCTGCATTTAATAATACCACCGCCACAAATACAGCCTATTCATCGGCATGCAATTCCATTGCTCAAACGCCGGTACCATCTGAATATGCTGATTTTTGTGATGAAAATATTTTAAATATTTTGGCTGAAACATCGGTTGAACAAAATATTAAATTGGAAGCAAATGATATACCCGATTTATTGGACACAGATCTTGGCGCTGGAAGTAGTTTAGATGAAATGCTGCCAGACATGAATGTTCGTGGTCACATAAATAATATGTCACGTTCGGTACCATCCACACCATTACCTCTACTTGGATATAATAGTAATTGTAATAACAGCACCAGTGTAATGTTAAATCTAACAAAATCATATGATATTTCAAAATCTGTACCAACAACACCGATTGCATTGCTTAGTGGCAGTGGTGGTGATTGTACACCATTCCGTTATAGCCCTGAACAAAATCGAGATTTTCTTATTAATGGAAATACCATTGATGTAACTAAAGTGAATCCATATTATTCGCAGCAGCAGCAGCAACAACAACAACAACATCAACAACATCTACAACATCACCAACAACAACAACATCAACAACATCAACATCAGCAGCAACAGCAACAGCAACAACACCAACATCAACATCAATTAAATAATAATCCACCACAAACAATGGCTGAACGTGATTTAAGTATAATATCAAATGAAATTGATGAATTATCCAATTATAGTGATGTCAATGATCCAATTATTGATGGCTCCGATTTACTAAATAATCTTTGATGTGGTTTTACGCATACAACAGAAATGTTGTAAATTAGTAAAATTTGATTAGAGGTGAGTGATTTTGAAACAAAAGAAAACAAAATGTTGAAGAATAAATGTTAATAAGTTAAAACGAATAATATGCGCCCAATTTTGTTATATGGGATTTTTCTTAAATATATACATATAAATATATATATATATTTTTTATACAAATTATTAAGCAAAAATTATTAGAAAGGTGTTTCTACCGGACCGTCCCTCTAAAATGATTGGAAATATCTTAAATTAAATTTTTGATTAAAATCCGAATTGAAAAAAAAAAATCCTAGTCTCTCACCCACGATCGTGCATGGTTGCAATCAGTTTTGTATGCTGGATCGTGATCTTATCTACAAATAGAACTGATCATCTTAATTGATCTGATTTAAAATTGTGTACATTATTTTTGGGCTATAACACCCAAAGATGCGAAACAATGTGAAATAACATCTAAACGAAGGGTCCCATACAAAATTTACCCATGACAGAGACCCACACTTATTTTCAAAGACGCATCCAACGATATTCCCATTTACCCCCTCCGACAGCCCCACAAAAAGTTTTAGTGTATAATTTTTACAAAGAGATAGTTTACACTAGAGGCGGATTAAAGGGGAGCGCCTAGCGGGGGAACTGGGGTACCATTGGATGCGTCTTCGAAAATAAATAGGAGGTCTGTCATGGGTAAATTTTGTATGGAACCCTTCGTTTTGAAGTTATTACACATTGTTTCGCATTTGGGTGTTATCGCCCTCCACCAAATACTGTTCAATAAAGTTAATAAAAAATACATTCAAAATATCGTTGAGACGACAAAATTTATTGTTTATTGTCCAACATTTTGTTTCTAAGACTAATGTTGTAAAGACAATCCTACAGTAGATCGTAGTCTAAATCTGATTTTACAAAAAATAGCCAAATTTTCAAGCTTTAAAGATATTTTCCAGTTATTTTATGATGGGGGTGCGCGGTCTAGTGGGAAAATCACTCTAAAATATTTACGTCAAGCGTTTTCAAAATAAATAAAAAAAAAAATCGAAAAAGATACTTAAAGAAAATCCCACACTCAATATTGTTGGGTTGAATTTTAAATATTTCTTAAATTATATAATGCGAATCCAGTCAAACAGAAAGAAGGGCGGACGGGACGGATGGGTGTTGGTTTTTATAAGGGCGGCGCGCGCAAAAAATTTGCTTTTAAATAAATAATAAGAGATTATTTTCAGAAATGTGTGAACACAAACAAAATTGTGAGCATGAATTTGCTGAAAACAAAAACAAAAACAAAAACAAAAACAAAACAAAAAAATTGAATAGAAAATCTATCTATAATCGCAAGATTTAACGTAATATTTACATCGAATATTCTAAAAATTATAGTAAATTCGCCTTCTCTTTTTGTTTTAACAATTTTTATGTTTACAAAAATTGATTTAAGTTCTGAAAAAGAAACAAAAAAATATTTTGATAATAAAAAGTCTACATTTTTCGGTTAGCAAGGCAAAACTTTAAGAAAAATTATTTTCAATAAGTAAACAAAAGAGAAATGAAAAAAATCCAATATAATTGGTAGTTAGTTCTGTTTCTTTTTTTTTTTTTTTTTTTTTCTAAGTAAAATGTGGCTGTTTATGAGATAAATGATAATTATATACATACTTATACATTACATACATATATATATAATTTTTTGTTTAATTAAATTAATATTGAATGAGAAATTGTTATTTGTGGCGTGGCGTGTGGTTATTTGTCTATAATAAATGTTAAATAAATATAAAATTAATATTAAATTCGGTATTCGGAATGGAATTATATTCTTTAGTAGATCAGCAATTGCAGTCTTTCAAAATGTTGTATGGAGAATTTTTTTTGTAGAAATCTTTTGAAGCTATTCTAAACAGAATATCGCCATGTAGGTTTTGAATATTTTGTTTTGTGGGTAAATGTGGTGTCCGATTATGTTAACTCTGTATCCATTCCTAATAGGCATTATTTTAGACAGTTGTCCAAATACAGGATATATTTTTGCTATAGACTATATAAAGTTTGTATATCGGACACTCTTGAATGTGCCTATAGACGGTCTATCGCTTTAAACAGAACTATAGTTTATCTTAGATTGTCTAAAGCAGTAGACAGTCTATAGACACATACAAGAGTGTCCGATATACAGACTTTATATAGTCTATATAGCAAAGCTATATCCTGTATTTGGACAATTATTTAAAAATGTATCTATACACAGACAATCTAAAACTCAAAAATGCCTATATAGGGATTAGTCTAGGTCGTAAAACCAGTTTGTTTTTTTTCTGAATAAAATTTGACCGGGTGCAGGGTAGTTACTATTTTTCTGTTGATCTAGCAATCGTTTTGAATTTGAAAAAGTTCTAACCTCACATGGAAGTTTTAGGGTAAAATATCAAGCTATTGTTTATAACTTTTGTTTCATTTTTGAAAAAATAGAAGCTTTGGAATCGTGATTTTTTTTTTGTCCTTTTTTTATGAATATCTCGAAAACCGT
>JAABKK020030966.1:0-15600 GCA_011634745.2 Catotricha subobsoleta
TTTTACGACATAACTTCAAGAAGTTAAGTCCATTTAACTTCTTGAAGTTATGTCGCCTGGAGTTATGGCAGGACCCCGAACATGGAGGTGAAACCTTACATGATAAACGCGGTTGACTAAATAATATTTAACAATGCCATAAACTTTTTTTGTATTGTTTTATTATATATACAAAGGAAATTCTCTTGCATACACTGTCTAAGAGAATCAGATTCTTTTTTGTTTGCCTAATAACTTTAAAGTCTTTTTTTTTAAATTTATTTGTAGTCGCTAGGTAAAATATTTCAGATAGTAATAGGAGCTATTAGATATAGTTATAGAACATACCCACATACTATACTGACTTAACAACTATCTACCAAAGCCTATGAATATTGTATTACACGCTTATATTCAACAAGAATATTTTCTATTCTTTTAAATTATTAACCCATAGATTCGCATCATTTTCTATTTTAAAACATTTGATTTCATGATGAACACGAATAACAACAATAAACATCTAGTCATCTAAGTAGATTAAAATTAGATAGACATATGATTATGTTTTGTTTGAACTTTACAGGAATTTCAATGTTGTACAAACTGTCTAATAATAATAGAAAATAGAAGCAAAATAATTTTATATATGTTTTTTTTTTTTTTATTTATTATTATTTAGATTTTATTTTTTATATTTCGTGTATAATTTTCCTTTGTTACATAATTCTCAACTATTAATTAACATAACTATGTCGTATAGCCAGAGTCTGTATACAAATTTTAGTATGAAAAACCTGTTGATATTCTGGCACTATATTTATTAATAAATGTGGTGGTTACAAAACTTTAATATCATTATAGGTTTATTTATATAAATAATTTATAAGCTATTGTATAACGCATTTTCTAAATTAATTCAATAAAATTTTACTTATTTTCTTTCACGTACTTAAATTGTTTTATGCTTCAAAACATTTTGATGTCAACAAAAAAAAAATATTTGAAATTCATTACATATTTTAGATTAAACTATTTACATTTAGCACGAGAAAGTACAGATAATAAAATTACTGCAATCTACATAAAAATTGTTATAAATTTAGATAGCTGGGTACCGTGAATGTCATATTCTTTGTAAACAAAATGTGTCTTGAATTTATTAAGTAAATTAACAACAGATCAAAAGAATATAGTAAACTAGATAAAAAAAAAATAATGAAAAAAAAGAAGAGAAATCATATAGTATTTTGCAATCAAAATCAAGTCACAGGATATAAACTTTACGTATTAAGTACATTTTATATTAAACTAAATAAATCAATCTTATTTAAGAAATAATGAAAGTTATTGCATACGATTTCAATTTAATAAAATACCTTTCGGCAAAATCAATCGACAATCCCATTAAATATTATCACTACTATTTTAATCAACCATACGATTTATAATATAACGAAAATGTCATCGCTTTTAATATTAGATATATATTATCATTCTCATATCATTGAAAGAGGTCGTTGTTACCATCTACAATGTGATGGACAAGGTTAATATATCTTTGGTGTTATAAATAGAAATTGAACACAGACTATATATGCCATATCGATAAATAAAAAAATTTTCATTGAAATATATGAAATAATAATTAGAATCTCATTTCTATTAACATTTAGTTAATTGTAGGCGTGTGGTCTTAATTTGTATTCTATCACATATTTCGAATCAATTAAATATTGGTGATATTTAATAAATGATCATAGCAATACATAAATATATATTTATTTTATAGAATTTATATTATAAATACAAACACTAAACAAATTGTCCTATTTTAAATTAATATTTATGATATTGTTTTATCATTAGTTTTATTTGTCACAATTTCATATAAAATTATTCAGTGACTTGATTTGATATTATGTAAAACAAGAGAAGGTAATTTAATTATATTACACATGAATTGTGAATTATGAATAAATAATATGTACGTATGTACATGTGCAATAATTATTATAAGTGTTCTATAATCAAGAAAATTATATCAAATCTACATCTGTGTATTATAATATATTGGAATGACTAACTAATATATAAATACAATATTTATTAATTAATTAATTTTTTTTTTGCTGGTGTTTTGAAATTAGAAAGAAAACAAAAAACAAAAAAAAAAAATAAACATATAGCAACTAAATCAGCACTTGAATTATTTAATAACATTTTATCATTAAACTCTTAATAAATCTGTGAATCAATATCAATAACTACGTGTCTAATTTCCATAGTTTTATAAATGTTTATTAGAAACAATTACATTTTATTTATCATGCTACTTCATTATGATTTGACGTGTGGTATTTTTGATGACAATATCGTTGTTGAATTTCAAGTTTATGTATCGTACAGAGGCATTTATGACGTAATAATTTTATTATAATATTAAAATATGTTGGTAATAAACGGCTCGCTGGGCTGGGTAAATTTTTTTTTCTTTTTCCATACATTACTTTAAACTACTCGAGCTCTGGGTATTAATCTTTAATTATTATGGTGACAAATATGAGATTTTAATGATCACATCAAATAAAATTTATTTATGGAATATTTATTTAAATCGTTAAGAATTTTATAAATGAATTCTATTTATATATATGTTTTTTTTTCGATAGTTCCCTAATAAGTAAAACGTTCAAGGATTTAAATTTATATTATAAATTCAAATACATTTATAATCAAAATATAAATTAGGTCATAATTGTTAAATCTATGAAACTGTGAAGTATTTTATTTCTTGTGGTACTATGACGGAATTATTATGATTTTTTTTTTGTTATTTCGGTCTTTTGTTATTGTCTTGCTCTTGTTATTGGCATATAAATTGAGTTTAATGTTGATCCCTTTTTTTTTTATAATGCGATTAAATAATCTAAAAGCACATAAATTTAACCAAACGTATAAATAATATAACATACATTTAACAGCACGTAAACGATTTTCTGTTTCAATATCAGAATTTACTAAAATCTCTCCGGTACTTAATTTACTGCAAATCGCGACAAACACTAAAATGTTGTAAAATATTGTGATCTAAATACTTATTAATGAAGTAAATTAAATTATGTTGTTGTTTTCATTACAAAAAAATTAAAACAATTTAATTGACAATAGAAATTATTATTATTGTTCAAATTTGGGCATTAAGATAATAGGTAATGAATTGACTAAATCACTTAAAATACCAATTCGCTCATAAAAATTCCAAAAATTAGTCTATTTGCTTATCTTAAATGATTTAATGTTAGACGGTATATAATATCTAAATAATTTTAAATAGTAATATGAGCCGCAACATACATAAAATTGAAATGTATGCCAAATTTCTATTTTGGATTCGTTCATGTCTATTTAGTTATCAGTTATCACTCTCAAAACAGATGTAAACGAATATTGAAGTTAATAAGTTCTATCAAATGTTTATTCTGCAATTTTTCAATGTCTGAAAAATAGGTTAGTATTTATATTAATGAGAAGAGTATGAATTATGTAAATATAATATATGTATATGTGTTTGTGTATCTACCACAGAAAATTTTGCTAGTTTTACTTCATTTTTGAGAAATTTGAAAAATTTGAAAAAAAAATCAAGTATTCGCTTAGCAATTTTTTTTTCGGGATTTCAGGATTGGCCGGGCGTATTTTTATGGTTGACATATCAAAAGACTCAAAGTAATTTTTAAGAACCTCCAGGATTTTTTTCTTTTTTTAATTTTTTACAAAAATGAAGTTGTTTACCAATCCATTGGTAGCTTATTTTACTTGTGTTTAATGTGTTACTGTGTGATATATCCGGAAGAAGAACAGATTATACTTTTATTATAAATATACATTTTAAATGTCTAAATAAAAATAGTTCTGCTATTAACACATTCACATATTCCTTTTATTGTTTTCCAATTATAATTATAATCATACATATTGCATTCTTTCCGTGGTCTGTTTAGCGGTGTTTGAGAATTAAAATACAATAGGATCATTCTAACTGATTTGAGAGCGGATTCGTTACTTTGTGATGACGGTTCATTATTGATATCATGCTAAAAACAAAATACTAACTAACTTATAATAACACGCTATTAATTTTATATATCAGAATATAGGTTTAGGGATACTATAAAATAATACATTTCGATGCACGTGCTCTACAATTTCTATAACCATAAAGTTGATAAAATTTAAATAATTAAAGGTCTTATCGATTCTGTTACGTTATCATCCCTGATATGCGATATAAATAACACAGAACATTTTTTTTTATATTACTTTATAAATCTCATGTAAAACTTATTGTTTGAAAATAAATTTCAATTTCCCACAATCATGGACACTTTGTCCACAAGAATGTTTCTCATTTTGTATATTATTACCTCATTCGAAATAAATTGCATTCAATTAAGTTTTTTGATTAATTACTGACATTGAATCCAAAATATGTTCAATTATTTTAACCCAATTTAGACTTTTCAGTTAAATACTTGATTTCTTTTGATTTCTTTGATTTAATATTTAATATTATTATTATTTTTTTTTATTAATTGTATTAAAATGTTACTTATATGTACGATCAAAAAAAATAATAATAATAATAATCATAAAAATATTTGAGATATCATATCTAAAGGACTAAAGGTCAATTATTCAAATCAATTATAAAATATTTGAACATCTAATGTCTAAACTAAATAAATAAATTAACATATATAATATTGAACACAATGCGGTTACTCTCTGTGCTGCTAATTTCATACCATTTATAAATTCTCAGTAGTTCCTATATATTAATAAATAACAACGAGAAACGAAAAACGAAAAAGAAACAATTTTTTTTCTTTTAAATAATAATAGTTAGTATGCGAACGCGGATGAGATGACTGATGACGATAATTATAGCCATTAGACATACTGTCTCTGTTATAAAATTTAAACACGTTTAGTAAATTGATTTGATCTTAAAAACTTATAATCTACCCACACGAAGAATTTTTTAAACAAATATTGATGAACCAATATTTAAAAATAATATTTCGCTTATTTGATTGCATTAGTAATACTCATATTTAACAGAATTGCACCAAAAATTATAATAAAAATGCACAATATAAATATTTTTCATAAACAAAAATTTTAAATGATTTTAGTAAGATAAATATTTCAAGGTGACTAATTCACACATTTTGAGCCCACTTTAAAACTTATACTTAAAATTTATTGTTTCGTTCTAAATTTGCAAAAACTTTATTTTTGTTTACTGAAACACTTTACATTTCTTTTAATAAATTAAATAATAAGTGAGAAATGCGCAAAATATTATAAATTAATTGCATCATCAGCCCATCTTATATCTTTCAGACATCAAAATTATTAAACGATAGTTTAGCATCTCATACAATACAATTAAAATTTAAAAAATAAAAAATAAATAACAGCAACAAAAATAAAAAAAAACAAAAAAATCATTTGCATAAAATTTATTAAAATAAAAATTATTTTATGTCTTTTTTAATTTAGAAATCAAACAACGACAAAGTTTCGTATGAACTTTTTTTTTTTATTGTTCAATTAAAATTGTTATAATAAGTATGTTTTTATTTATTATAACGTAGTGAATATGAAACGTGAACTAAATGTTAATTATTTTTATTATAAAACTATTCAGTAAAAAAAAAATGAAAATAAACAAATAAAGCATTTCAATTTGAGCAACATTAAATTGGCATATAAATTTTAATCAAAATAACATTTTAAGTATTAACATACGGCCGTTGCGTACACAATGACTGACTGGCGATATATTATAATAATAATATAAATGTCCAAATTCAAATATATTTACATCGGCTCAATAATGCAATAATGAATAATATAAATCTCAAGCATGTAATACATCAATTAGCCATCAAGAAGTTATTTCAAATATTTCACATATCAAACTGAGATCATTTTCATTATATTCGTAAATGGAAATTGGCTTAAATAATATTGCTGATCGCTGGAATTTAACGCCGTGATATGTTTTTGGTGCCTGTATTCTCTGGTTAATTTAAAGTTTTATGGTGTACTATTTCATATTTTTATATATATATATATGAAATATGATTTGTTTTTTTTCTCTTCTGGTTGAGAACATTTCTTTTCGCATATTTTTATCACTATTTTCAATACCAGCAATAATAAAATTAAAACGAAAAGAACTAGTCAAATAAAATTTCAAGGTATCGACATTTACATTGCAACCGTCTTATTTATTTAATTAAGTACCTACAAAAAGCATATATAAATATTTAAAAATAGATATGCTGAAATTTTGAATAATTAATTTAGAATCATTGACGATATATTTTATGAATAATATTCTATATCTCTAATTCGAATATCAATTTTGCAAATTAACTACACAATAATACAGAACATAAAGTTATTTTAATTGATTTTTAATTCCGTTTATTATGCAGAATTTTGGAATTTTATTTTATTGCGTTGATATGATTATGTCATGGTTTTCGTTGTATTGTCGGACTGGATGTAGTATTTCTCTTTTATGAGGTGAAGTGATTCTCAAATCAAAGGTTAACACTTTTATGATGTATTCACATTTACGCGCTATGTGGATGTATAAATAATTTCTGGTTTCACGAAATATGATCTGGAATAAAATGAATTGGCAATTTTTACGACATTGAGAGAGATTAGATTCATATTCGTTTAGTATTTGTACAGAGATATATATAATCCAAAAAATCGTAGAACTTTTTAATTCAACAGCTTTTCTTTTTACGCTATTTTAATAAGTACTGTAGTTACACTCATGAGCTGCTTTATATGAACTACTTACTCAATCGTAGCTCTTCCATTTCTTTTATTTTCAATAGGCCGCTTACGAGCAAGTCAATTCATTTATCGGCGTACTCAACTGTACATTCTTTGTTAGCAAACTATGGCAATTCAATCTCATTTATCATTTATTTTAATTTCTCTTATAAGCATACCCTTTAAATAAAAATAGCTGTTATTAGACAACTTCGCGAGCAATGATTTTAGATCACTTAATTTTTTTACAATATTATTGAAATATTTCTACGTTTATTTTGTATAACGAATCTATGATGATAAGAATTTGTTAACTAACATCTCTGTTTTAAATATAAATATAATATTTTCTTTTTGAAAGATATTAACTGTATTGACGTGTAATTTTATCTCTGAATTCGTAAATGTTATATGCTTTATCTACGTCCAACGTCAAGTGTGTTAATGAAAGTGAACCAAAATATTTCAGATAGGTACTTAAGTTTCTTTTTATTAAAAAGGTATAGATTTAAAGGCGCCATAGACTGTAAGAGTCAGTATATCCAATTTAGTGAATCTAAACTTTTATAAAACTATTTCTAATTTCATGTTTTTTTTTTTGTAATTTATAGAAACGTTAATGTATTTTATTTATTTTTTTCCATAAAACTCTGCATTGAACATGAATGGTAAAAACTAACAAATAATAATTATAAATTCAAATTCGGTATATACTTAAGTGGATAAGACAAGACACTTATTTCCATATAATGTAAATGAAACAAATATATTTTATTTCTATAATTTTTATGATGAAAATGAAATAAACAAAATAAATAGAGATAAAATATATCTATTTAAAATGCACTTAAAATAATATCATCAAGAAAATGACTTTGAATAATCATTTAGAAACAATTATAATTCATTGTTTTATTTCTTGTTAATTATATTGGACATGTTTGATGTTATACAATCGTAATGTTAGTGTTTAAGTGCTTGATGTGCCCACTTTCATAATATAAATCAATAGTACACATTTATTTAACATTTACCGCATCAATTTAGTTCAATATCATTGTAATACAAAATATACATTCAGGGCACCTACAAATATAGTTTTCATTGCGCCGATATTGAAAACTAATAAAAAAAAGAAAAAATTGTCTGCCATTCAATTTATGATGATTAATTGCATTTATATGTTAAATGGAACCCGAATCTATTGTGTTGGACCTCCAAATAATCAAATATATTTATTTATTTTTATTGAATTGTAAAATTGATTGAGTATGAATATAGATATTGACTGGATATTATCAGGAATAAAAATCATTTAAATTGTAGATGAAAGCAAAGCGACACAAGGTCAAAATAATTCTAGTGCTTTAAAGTTTTGTATCGTTATAGAAAATAAAACTTATTAGAATTTTTAGTTAAATAATAATTCATTTCAAATATAGCTTTTATGTCGAGCATTTTATAAATCGGTTTTTCTTGTCAAAGAATTTTAAACACATCATAGATTTAAACAATTAAATTTTTATATAATTCTAGCTTCTAGACTCCAATGTATACCGTTGACAATAAGAAAATAAAGATGTTATAAATAGTATAGCATAAGTAATGGAAGAGAAAGTAGAGAATCTGGGTATACTGAAAAGATATATATATATATAATATATACTTCCATATATGTACACCCACCACAGCACTACATGAAATCGTAATGTTAATTTAAGGTACTTATAATAAGTAATATGTTGAAAACATAGATATTTAAAATATAATTCTGAGAGATTGCATGGTTATAATTGAAGACTGGTAGTATTTTATCTTAGGATATTTTCAACAGATACTGACTCGAAATATTTTGGAGATATGAAATATATTTAAAAAATAATTAAATAAATATTTATTAATAACTGTAAGATTTGAAAATAAGTATCGCTTTCTCGTTATTAATGAATTAAAAATAAATCAGAACGAATTTATGATCTTTAAATACAAATTAAATATGTGTAAGAAAATTACTATCTTTCACTTTGGTTGTTTTTTTTTTATATAAATAACAACAAAATATTAGTCATGATAAATGTTTTTTTTTTTATTTTATAATAATTTGTTATTTAACATAAGTATTCGTCATTAATCTTAATCTTTTCTTTAAGGAAAAAAAAAATCTCTTCATAACATGTAATTTGTTTACAATAATTATTAATAGTAGGATTTTGATTTTTGTTTTGCTTCGTATATTATGTTACAAACGTTTATTTCCACATTGGCGGGTATCAATATTTGGTATATCTTTGTTTATATACAGGGTGTCGCATGGAAAACTTTCGGTTCATTTTTCTTTTTTGCTCTAAAACTTATTTCTCCGAAAAAATTAGGCTGTATACATAGAATTCACGTTCACCACAACCATAAACTAATCTCAACCAAAAAAGATATACCTACACAAAGTTTTCGTTGAGACACCCTATCTAAACGCGATGCTGTTGTGTTATTGATATTTGATCATAATATTTAGATATATGTATTAGATTTAATCAAAAACTACTCATCATCAAAAGTAGCACACTACTCGAACAATAACAAAAAATATTAATAATAATTATAAGAATCTTATCGGTTAACCCATTCGAATAAACATATTTTTATTTATTTTATTTATTTATTATTTTTATTTTTTTTTTTTCAATAAACGAGTTTATTTTCATTTTATTTTTGCTGATGATTATAATTACAATAACCAATATACCTTTAGGATATATGGAATTTCAATTTAATCCAAGTTCTAAATGTATTTTAGTCATTTATTATAATTTATTATAATTTATAATTATATGTTAAATTATTATTATTTGAAAATTGATATGAATAAAACTGTCAACCGTACATGTACACGTTCAACATCATTTAAATGGATATCAGAACTGCGCTCTATGTTTAATAGCACTTTAATATATGTCGGTTTTTTTTTCTTTTTTTTTAAAATTTTATTATTTTAATATTTTAATATTTATCATCATCACATAATTTACACCCATATGTTCTTATTCTGTGTATATATGGCTTGATCAGTATCGTTACGATCTATAAAACTAATAAAAAAAAGAGAAAAAAAAATCCAAAAAACCAATTTCACTGTTTTAAACATATGTATAAATATGATTTTTATAAACAAAGATTATGAGCCGAACATATATAAAGCAATAAGTATTATGTGTCCAATGTGATAGCTGAAAACATAAATAAACATCAGCATTTTTTATGTTTAGGTAATTAAATTTTGCGCAGAGTTTTTGCTTCCTCTAATAAATTGTATGAAGATGACGTAATTCGTTTGATATATATTTCGGTTAGGTTTAGGTTTCAGCTTAAAGGTTCAAGTTCGTGTTCGAAACAGATAGATATTTAATCAGTTTCGGTTACGTTACGATTAATTATGATTTCTTTGGATTTATTAGTAGTTGAACAATTGTAATAAAACTGTATCTATAAGAATTAATTACAATAATATTTAGTAGCTGAAACATAGTTTATTATGTTGGCACTATTTTTAAATGAATGTTGAATTATCAATTTAATAATAATACAATGATTTTATATTATAGAGTCATGATAAATTTTGAAATTCATTTTGCTTAGAATTAGTTTAATCTTTAATTTTTAGTGGGAAAATTGTCGTTTTCTTTTTCAATCCTACAAAATATATAAATCGTATACTTATCCTATTTTTTATAATATTTTTTTTTTTACTGTATAGAGAATTGTTTCTTAAAACATTACTGCTGATGACACTTCATCACACAGATTTTGTTAGAAATATTTTTTGGTAATATTATAAAAGCCAATTAAAAGAAATTTGAATTTTTTTAATTCTTACTTTATGTACTGTATACTTAAGCGTACAAATATTTCATACTTCGTTCATGCATACCTTAATTTATGAGGAAGCTCAATACATTTTACTATAATAATTTTAACAAAAAATAATAATAATAAATATAGTTTAATATTTCACGTCACAACACATTAAAAATTTGATTTATCGAACCACTCTAAATAAATTGTGTATCATTTAATGCTATTATTCAGATGTGGGGGGTCAGGGTATTAATCTGTGAAAGTGTTATAAATACCGTTTTTCCGTTAAGTCTATATTTAATTTTCATATTTTTAAAATTACATTAAAAATTTGTATAAATTATTATTTTATCATAAAGTATGTTCATAAACCATAGAGATTAAGTTAAGTAATATAACATAAACAAAATTCTTTAAAACTTTAAAAAAAAAAAATAACATTTTAGACACTTTGATAAAAAGAAACTAAATATTTATGTTTCTCTGAACACAATTGAAGTAAATTCATTGTTTTATATGCAAGCAAGATAAATATAAAGCCATAACAATTCGGTAGGTATATTCGAAATCGAATATTATTTTTATTTTTAAATAATCAGCACGTGATTTAAATGTTGATAAGGAAATCTGAAAACAATATAATTTACCTTTTACTTGATTCATTTTTTCTACTTTGTATAATATAAATTTTGTATAAAATTTTCAATTGAATAAAATAAATATTAGATTTTGGAATTGCGGACTTTAAAATAATAATTTGTATGCATGTTTTAACGCACATATTTATATAACTAAAACCATATGTGTGATTGCGATATGATAGGTAGATTAATATGTGCTTTGTGTCTAATTTTGTAAATATTTTTCACACAAAATTTATTTGATTTGCTGGTTATTCATATAAATGTTACATATTTGGTATATTTATATTCTCAACTTATGGATACATTTATTTAAATAATGATGTTTGTGTAATTATCAACAATGTGATATGATTAATTTTTATTTTGAGACAAATATTAACGAATTTATGAATAGTTAGATATATTTGATATTGAAAATTATGCCAAACAATGTAAGGCAATGAATTGAATATCCAGAGTTTGCTCATTTTTGGATAATTTTTTTTTTTGAATATTGTCATTGTTTATTTTATTCTTCATAATAATAATAAACTAGAAAATCATAGTTTATTATAATATTATTTTAACCTTCCAAAAAAAATTCTCTGCACATTAGTTTTGATACTAATTGAAAATAGATATAATTTTTAGATTAATCAACTAATTATTGTTGTTAGATTTGGATCTATTTCGTTCAATAATTAAGTTTAATTAATTCATAAATAGTACCAAAAACTATCAAACTATTGTACAGAACATAACAGACAGACCTTCAACTAAGGAGTTAAAAATGAAATGAATAAAATATTTTGTATGTTCATTATTCTAATGTCAATCTTATTTGAATTTGATAATAAAATGTTATCACAATATTTTATGCAATGTCGTAAAGAAGACTTTTTTTATGATTTTAATTTAGAAATTTTCATAAATTTCATGTAATAAAAATGATTTATCTAAGAATATATTCGAGACCAGCCAGTCAGTATCAGCATTCGTTCAATAATAAAATACCTCCATAAAATCAATTTAAAATATTTTTATTTATTTTTATTAACTTTATACATAAAGTCGATTTTAATTTCATGACCTTTTTTGTTTTATACAGAATTTGTTAATTTATTATTTAAACAGATTTATTTATTTCTCATATAACGAATTATAAAACACATTCACAAAACTAAATAATAATACTTGCTTTAATAAAATGAATTTAATGGTTATTGTAAGTGATGAAAATGATTATAATTTTAGTATTACTTAATAATTAAAAATAAATCGAAACAAATTACTATTACTTACCATAAACGGAAACAATGATCCAATATTTATAAAATAAACAGCGAAAAATTAAAATGTGATTTTTATAAAAACCTCAAAACCACGATCCGCACAAATATTTTTTTATTTATACTAAAATAATATAATTTGGTCGTATTTGTCGTTGATATTGTAATATCAAATATCCTAAATATCTAACTGAAAATAACAAAATGTATAAAAGAAATAAATAAATTTTTGAATAAAAAAAAAAAAATGTAAAGATAAAAATAGAATTTTTAATTTTAATTAAACACTGAATTTTATAAAAATTATTTTTATCACTGAGTCAATATAATCGCTTTTAAAAAATGCGCCTTTTAAGCAAATATTAATTTTATCAAAAAAAAAACAACTAGAAACCAAATCGTCTATATATTGCTAAATCTAACTATAATATTTAAAAAAAAAATCATATAACAAATAAAAGAACGCACCAAATATGAAATTAAATGCTAAGATGCACAACAATATAACTTAAATTAACAATATATATTTATATATATATATTAAAACAAAAAAAATTATTAATAATATTTATTCTTATTTCGTTAGTCAGATTATTAAAATATGATCGCACCAATGTTTTTCCTTCGATGTCGCACAAAATACTGATTTGCGCGAGTTTGACTAAACAATAGGTTAACAGATTATTTTCGCGGTTTCGTTTATACATAATATAGTTAGGTTGTGGTATAAGTTTTGCTATATGACTGCATACCATAGTTAACATAATATAAAATAAATATAATATAATATATTGAATATAGCGCGCCACTTGTATATTAATTGGATTGAATATAAATATATGGATAGTTGGATGTAAGATGTTTTGATTCCAATGGTTTATAGCTATGATACCAACCGCACATATTTGGTGTAAAGAAATATGAACGAATATTGAATTGAAAAAGACGACAGTGGAAGTGTGGAAACGAAATGAAAATAATAGATTAAAAAAAAATTACGAAAAGAAATCAAAACCAAATATTATTATAAATCGAATACCTGCCAAATACTTGGGACTATCGCATATAATAATATATGTGCGTTATTTTTTAAACAGTAGGTTCTTTTATTGTGATTCTTATTTTTATTTTTATTTAATATAATTGTTATTATCCGATATGATTAATGGTTGATTTAATACCAAATATCTTTATTACAGTGATTCAATGGAATTTCAGCTTAATTATATATAAATTAATGATGACTATCTATACACATACCAACATATATTATTTTGATGACAATTTTATTATTATCTTATTAAATTGTTGCAGTGGAATTCAAAATAGTATATCAGACGACAAAATATAATAAGATAAGGTGCACCTTTGAAGAAAAAAAAACTGAAAACAATCAAGTCACCTAAATGATTTCGTTTTTTATGACATATTTTTCATTTATATTTAAATATTTATTGTATTTGTCACTGGATTCAGTTAGGTCTTAATTTCTCGATGGTAAATATAGTAAGGATACAGGAAAGGAACTATAAATTCATTTAATGGCCTAACATAAGCTTTTAGTGTATACATCATAATCATTATTATATCATTATTATTATTTTAATTTTAAAATGAGATTTGATATTAAAGCTTAATTATAGTAGGAATTTATCACACTTATTATTCAATGGAGACGAGGTTGGATGCATGCTTTGCTTTTCGTAAGCCTCGTGTAGGTAATTATATACTTTAACGTTAATTTAACTTAGTATGATCTTTCACTTCAATTGTACCATAGAACAGAATAAATGTAATGTAAAAATTGTGAACAAAATATTGCTAATAGAAATAAATATTTTTATAGTATAGTATAGTAGGAAAGTTATTTGCAGGAATTTTAGAGAAGAAAGTAAGGACAATAATAGAAAGAATATTATTTGAAAATCAATGCGGATTTAGATCGTGAAGCGGTTATCAGAAATTTTATAAGAAAAATGAAGACATATTTATGTATTTCGTAGGGTTAGAAAAGGCTTATGATAGGGTTCCAAGCGAAAAACTTTATGAGCTTTTAATTCAATATGGTATAAATGGATCATTGATACAAGCAATAAAAAGTATGTATAGTAAGTAGTCCAATCCATCCACCCAAGTAGTAGAAGGGCATCTGTTACGATAGATGGTAAAATCAGTTCTAAGTTTAAGGTTAGACAGGCATGCAATCTCTCGCCACTATTATTTATAATTTATATGGATAAAATAATACAAACAGGTAAACTTAAAGGTAATATTGATTTAGGGGGGGGGGGGGTTATTAGTAGTTTAGTTTATGCAGATGATTATGGCTAGTTCTATGCAGGAATTACAGATTAACATGTTAGATTTAGAGAGGGCTGCTATAGATTTTGGTATAAAAATTAGTATATCGAAAACAAAGGTTATAACAGTAAAATATTTTATGTTTGTGAAATGGTAATGCCTTAAAACAGGTTACGGAATTTGCGTAAATGTTCCAAGGATGATAAACTAAGATGGATAATAATAAACAGAGAGAATAAAGAAAATGTTGTTGCTAGTCAATTAAGTTCTTATGATTTTAATAAGACAGAACTGATGAGTAGTGATACCAAATTGACTATTTGCAATGCTATCTATTGGGCAACCGTTACCGTTACGTTGCGAGTGAAAGTTGGGTTGTTTCTGGATATTTAGTACATGAATTAGAGGTAGCTGATATGAAGGTACTTAGAATGATAGCGGTAACTAATAGATCGAAGGGCCATTGTGAAAATGGAAATAGTAATGAAGATATCCGGGAAGCTTTGAAAGTAGATTCTATTGAGGAAGTACCAAGAAAGCAAAGGTTAGGGTGGTTTGGGCAAGTTATTAGAATGGAGTAGAGTATATATTAGCAAAAAGAGTTGAATAAATTATTGGTTTTTTACCACATCGATTAGGTATTCTTCGGACTCAGTTGTCGGGTATTGATGATGAAAATACACATGCCT
>JAABKK020030977.1:0-45138 GCA_011634745.2 Catotricha subobsoleta
GAACATTTATGTTGAAATTACATTCGGGATTCTGTGTGCTAAAAATTATTTAGAAGTTTCCATCTTGAAAGTCTCTAGATGTACTGACATTTTCTTTTAGGAATAAAAAAAATTGTTCGGCATCCGCATCGAGGAGTTTCCGCCAAAAAGAGTAAAATTTGTATGAACATTTTGGTTATATAGGTGAAATATTTTTCTGTCTTTGACGAGATTCCGTGAAAAAGAAGCTCCCCGCCTCTAAGGATTTTCACTGTATTCTCTTAGAAAATGTTGCTGCGTTTAAAGCCAGAAAAGTTGTGTGGTGAATTTAAATTGTTTTTTTATAGCTAAATTGGTCGAATCAAATAAACTTAATAAACGTTTAAACTTTATATAAAATTTATAACAAAGCTGGGAGTTATTTTTGGAATCGCCTAGGGCGCCAAAGCAGCTATCGCCGGCTCTGGCTAAGATAGCTAACTGAATAAAAGTAGAGTTGAATTACGATCCTTTTATTATCTTTTTCTTATTTCTTTCTTTCTTTCTTTTATTTTTAAATATATGCAAATACATGTACGCATATATAATATATATTTTTATTGTTTTTAACATTATTAAAATTATCCTTTATTATATTTTCTTTTTTTTTTCTATCTACGTAAATTCTTAGGGAAGATCCATAAATTATGTAACGCAAAAATGAACATTTTTTAGGCAATAATATATCCTGTAACGCAGACGTAACGCATGCCTGAACCACCTAAACCAATCCCGTAACGTAACGGAATTCTCAATTTCCCCAAAACAAAAAACTCATTCATTGAGAAAATTAATACAACTCATCAGGTTTTAATTCAATGGTTAGTTAAAGCCAATTACTTACTCCAATTAAGTAATTATCTGATACGATAGTTCGAATATGAACTAAATAGTATTGTAAATAGTTTACAACAATCCATGCTACGTAACGCAAGCCTGTGATCGATATACATACTATGTTACATTCTGTAACAAAACCACGAACCATATAAGTATATAAATATATGAGACTATATTAGAATCAAAAGAGGTTTATTCCAATTACGTTGGCAGGTGACTTTGATCCTAATTGTATAGAGCGATATGGTACAAAATCGCTTGTCAGCGGAAATGGAATAACCTCTTTTGACTCTAATAGTCTCATATATCAAACGCGTTACATAATTTATGGATCTTCCCTTATTGCAAATAATTCATTAAGTAGTATCTTTTTTGTCTTTTCAGATACGCTTTATATTGGTAAAACATTTTACGAGATGCAGAGTTTAAAAAAAAACCTTTACTTACCGGATGCCTTACTAAATGAAAATAAATTTGCAGACGATAAAACAATAAAATATAAAACTGTTTTGAGAGTTTTTTCTCAATTATATTATTTAAAAAAAAATGTATCCAATATTGAATAGCAACAACTGCTTAAAACTCAATGTTCTCAACCATTCTTATCTACCCCACAGTGAAAAGTCGAATTAGAAATGATACAAAATGATATTGGATAATAGATGTCACTACCGATAGAGAACATTCATATTTTATTTCTCCAAATTTCTCTGATTCTATTATACCTATGATTATATTTCTCCAATTTGGTTTCAATATAAAAATGAAAGGGAAATTTTAACAGTTGTTCTTCCTTCGCCGCGGAAATCAAACGTGATATACAAATTAATATAACACTTCAAATGAATGCGTTAACAGTAAATGTATATTATTGTTATTATTTTAGTATTATTATTAATAATGCATAATAATAATAATAATATAGTTTTTAGTATTTTTTTTTTTTTTACAATTTACGTCATATTTATTAGGTAATGAAATCAGGATGTAATGGTATAAATATAAATAATTATGATTGTGCTCTAGGTTGATTAACTGTGTGCATGCATATCATACTAAATTTATTATCAAAATGGATAAATTTTAATTGAAGAAAATGTGTATTATTATTGTGACTACTTATATAAATATTTTTTTTTCTATAAACAATAAAATGCTATTTGTTAAAAATGTAGTGTAAAAAAGGAGAATAATAATAATAGTGTAAACCTACACAATTTATATAAATAATTATATAATTGTGATGGGTTTATTGTGTGTTGTTGTGCGGTTATAAAGAATATTTGAAAAAAAAAAAATATTTACAAGAAAAAAAAATTCTCTAAATATTGAAAAAAAAAATAAATAAATAAATAAATTATTATCGTTGATACATTTTAATGTCGATAGTTGAATTACAATTAAATCATTTTGCAGTAATTTGTTATTGGTTTAAAATTTCAACAAAGTGTGGGATCGACTTGCAGTCCCGCGGCCACGCAGGGCCGCGGGTGGTTATATATTAGCCCGTCCCGAAAAGGACATATCAGAAGAAGAAACTGATGATACAACAACAAATCAAAATAATAATAGCGCAAAAATGACAGCTAGATACCGTTTTCGTGATTTACTCCTTGGCGATTTTTCATTTAATGATGATGGTGAAAGGTATGTTTAAAAAAAAAACACAAATAAATTAAAACTCAATTATCCACACTTAATTTTATCACCAAAAATATTTTCAATATTTACATAACAAACGCTATTGCCTTTAATAAACGAATATTTATGTTATTTTTATAAATATTGTTGTTATGCGCTATATTAATATAGTGTATAATTGTCAAGTATGTAATTAAAGGATATATATAGTACATACTTATATACATATACATATATATATAAAAAAATATATAATATACAAATATACATCAGTACATATTTATTTCTATCAACTTCAATGGATAGGAATGGCCTTAGTTTATTATTCAGCAAATAATTAGAAAAAGAAAAAAAAAATATTAGGTCAATTGTATTTATGTATCATAAAGGGACGGTAAGGTGAGTTTATTGCCGTTTGTATTAATATCGATTCAAGATTTATGTACAGTTTTCAAATGTCACACACATAAATATATTGTTTTTCTCTTTTTTCTATTATAACAATTATTGATATGCCTTTTTACTTCTTTATTTTTTATTAAACCAAACACCAATAGAAACACACACACATCTAACTAAACTAACTAAACTAACTAAACTAACTAACTAACTAACTAACTAAATATGATAATTATACATTGATATTATTCAGATAAAGATTGATAAGTAAAGTATATATTTGTGTCTATACCAACATCGAAATATTCAACAAAATTATATTTTAATTTATTTACGGTTATTTTTATTTTATCGATATTAAATTCAGAGCTATAAATATGTGTACTAAAATATTATAAATGTAATAATAACATATACAAATACATTCAAATAAATATTACGAAATACCACTGAAGATTATTACTTATTTATTCTTTTTTTTTTTTTTTTTTCATTATTAACATGCGTATCAGTTAAAGAAAAATTGTTTCTACGATATTCAATATACTCTATATTAATTCTAATACCTTTATACGTCATCATTCATATATCCTTAATAGTCTAAAGCGAAATCTAATTAGATTTATATTTATTACATTATTTATAATATACATATATGCAATTAACATTATTTTTATATAGCAATATGAAAGTAGAAACTATTGCATTTAACATTAAACATAAATATATACAAAAAAAAAAGAAGAAAAAAAATAGAAAAAGTATACCTTTCTATAATTTATAATAAAAATACCCAAAATAAATAATTCACTATATTGTTTGCCATTGTTATATATATATATATTATATATAATTATGTATATATATATTTTGGTAATGTGATCATATTAGAATTTTTTTTTTCTATTGATTTCTAAATATTTTCTTGACACGTTATAAACCAATAAAAAAAAAAAAATATAAATAATATCCATCTGTACTTGTGTAGATTGTAATATAATAAACATAAATTTATATGCAAAGGCTTTAAGCGCTTGTTACTTATTTTAAATATGCCAAACGTCAAACTAGTCGAATATATTGAATTGAATTTAAATTTACATAAGTTGTCTAGATGTTTGTATAATAGAATATGAAAATAAGCAATACCGCCGTGTATAAAAAGAGGTTAAATATATATATGATGAGATAAGATAAGATAACAAACACCCTTATTAATTGACTTAAGTTATATGTTCATGTTTTATAAAATTAATATTCAAATTAATTAATCTTTGTTTATTGTTGCTTATAAATACATAGAAGAAGAAAAGAAGAAGAAGAAGAAAAAAAATACTTTTACTATTTTCTATTATATTTAAAATAAGTTGGGTTGATATATATTTGCAATTAGAGAAATATTTGTTAGTAGTACATTTTAATTAGATCGATTTTAATGTCACAACTTACGGTCACGATTAAAAAACATATTTCATTTTGGTATTCAATAAACGATAGAATTTTTATGCTATGAGAAGGAGATATAATTTCTCTTTAATTAATTCAAATACAAATAGAAGATATTTATAAAAATAAAATAAAATAAATATAAATTTAGTTTTTAGGGGTTTTATTTGATTAATGGCACAACAACAAAAAAAAAAAACACCGAAATATGTAAGCGAGAATTAATTTTACCTTAATAATTTAATATTCTTAAATGAAGCAAATGAATTCTATTAATCTATTCTATCATTGTAGATTAATTTTGAATTACTTTTTCGAAAGTGACAATACTCCTTTAACATTAAAATGATCTGACTATTAGTAAGTATATGAAATATTTTCGATTAAGCCTGTAAAATTAATCGCCCAGAAACTTATGTGGTGGGATAGGTGTTATTGTTAATATAAAAGACTATTTTAGACTAGTAAATATTAATTTGTCCATAGTAGTACCTTTTTTTTAACTTTGGATAAAGTAATTTTTTTTTCTTCTTTAAATGTAGGTGTCGGCAAACAATAAGATATTTGAAAAGGTATAGAAAGTTCAATGGGTTGATATAATTTTTATAAATTTAAAGAAACATTTCATTTTTTTTCTTCTTTTCTTTGGTTAAGTAATTTTTATTCGAATTTATCTTTTTGCGTAATGAATTTCTAAATGTAATGAATTGTAAATAAAATTTTATTTGAATTTTCTATGTAGTTGTGGGCAAATCATAATATTCTCATAGTCAAATCTACCGCATTCGGCATTGTATATGATATGGTATGGTAAACTTTTATTATATTATTCTTTTCTTTTTATTATGCTATCGATATTATTCAATACTGTAATATTATTAAATAAATATGCACTACAATACCTTTTGTCGAACGAAGTATCATTGTTAAATTACACCAAAGTAAAATTGATTGATTATCATCCCACCTATAATATTCTAACGTGCAATAGAATTCGGCTTTATGTGTACCATTGGATATTTATATTTATTTAACATACTTACTAGAATTATAGAAAAAGTTAGTACCCAATATTTTTTTATTTTTCTTTTAATGAATTTTTTTTTTGTAAGTTTGGACATTTTTTTTTCTCCATTATTTAAGGGTAGAAAAATGTATAGCATCGAACTCTTACGTAAGTTATTGACTTCAAACAAAATACATTCAGTTTTTGTTTTTTTATTCAATATAATTGGAACGTTGAACTTGTTTCAATAATATTTTGGTTGGTTTTTTTTTTGCCTTCAAATAAATCCGGAATACATACAAGGTAATTAATTTTTCATTGTAATTAAATTCGGAAATATTGATTTATAAATTTATAGTTTAAAAAATGAAAATTATTTTTATCTCGAATTCGTTTAAATATTGTAAATGAGTTTAGGTCTACTTTACAAATTGCAATCGACGAAAGTAAATAAGATTATTAATTAGCCTCCGTTCAATTATTTCTGGACAAAAAAAATCGATAGAGGTGTAAATCACTATATGTATTTATAGTCTTCCTTACTCGAACAAAAATGTATATATATATATAATATATATACAATTAATCTGTTCGTGTAATAGTTTTGTTGTTGTTGTAGAATGTCTACTGAAGACAGATGTTAAGACAGGCTAAGACAGGATTATAAAGAACGATTTATATCATATTTTTGGCCCCCTTTCGAAGTCTATTAATTTCAACTGAAGGCCTGTTGAAAAATGATTACAAGCTACAAAAAAAAAGAAGAAGAAACATTTCTCTAAAGCACATGGTTGAAGCAACAAATCTAAATAGATGGACAAGGAGAAAATATTTTTTTTCTGAACAATATAGATTATTATTACATACTAAAATGATCTTCTTTAAGCGCTTTCATAATGGATTTTCGATGAAATGAAGAGATTTATGTAAACTCAGTACGAAATAAAAAATAACTGAGAAATTATGCATTTGTACAATTATTAATCTGTAGGCGATTTACAAAAATAGTATGAGACAATGAATTATACGATTTTAATTGTGTTAGTTATAAAGTTTTATAGAAACAAAACAATACTATAAAAGCTCTGATATAAATTAAGATTTTTGAATTAGATATATTCACGTCATAAATTTTATTTTACATAAGTAATGCTACAAATTTTCTATAACTACCTACACGTCAATTCAATGTGTCCATGAATATAATTAATATAAAAGAGACCCACTTTAACAAACTTACTTAAAGTCATCATAATTTATAATTCAATATCCTAAAATTATTAAGAATCCATTTGATACTTTTATATAAAATCAATAATTTACTAATAACATACAGACGCCGAAAAATCATTTATTATGTATGTATTTTATATGTACATTGTACCGGTTCGTAATATTTCACAAATATTCAAAATATATATGTTTGCATAATAATTAATTCGGTCTCCGTAATTTGCTGTATAAAACCGTCAAACATTTTATTGTCGTATCGAACATTTTTAACATTCTATAAAATAGAACAAAATAGGAAAATGGTTTTTAAATCAATTTTCATATAATTCAATTAACTAGGAATATAGCACAATTCAAAATACAATATAATCATATTATGTATAATATCAGTGCACAATTAAATTGTAATGAATGATTAACCGATATTTGATTATACGACAATTAAATGTATTTAATGGACTTTTGAAATAATTCAATTGAAATAATGTATTGTTAATAATTTTATTATTTAATGAAATAACTATAAAATTGATCACATTCTTAAATCATAAATTACGTATATTCTTTTTCATTGATGTGTACTATTTACTGAATGGGTATAGATGGACGTTGACGTTTAGATTGTTTGTAGGTGTTTATGATTCAAGTAACTACCGCGTTTTTGACGCCCCTTAAAAAAGTTCAGCCACATTTATAATGTGTATTTCTATTTTATCTATTTGCCTCCAAAAACTTTTGTGTGTCAAAGGAAAAAAAAACAAACTGAACAATTTGTTTCCATTATATATAGGCTTCTAGAGCTTCTCATAGCCGCTTCTAGATATTGGTGGAGCTTTCCGGTAATACCGTAGTTGACGTCTATGGGGTCAACAAGTCTAAATCTAAGTCATTATTTGACAATTTTTATTTTCGAAAAGATTTCCAATGCAATTATGAAATATTATTACGTGTTCATCATCCAGATATACTGAATTTCATACGGAACGTCAAACAGCAACAGTTGACATTAATAAATTTTATTTTTTTTGTTATTTATGTACGTCGGTGGATTATTTAATGGAGTCAAAATGCTCGGAAGAAATGAAAATGAATAAAAAATAAAAAAACAACAACTGAGACACGTTTTATTTCCGAAACGTAAATGTTGTTTTTAATTGAATGTAATTATTTAGACTAAAAAGGCGAAGGGCTCAGAGCGGTACCAACCTTTCTCGATTCTAATTACTTTGCATCAAACCAAATTATCACTTTTAATTAGTTTTATACAATTATCGAAATTCGGATAATTAAATGTAATATTTAATTTTATTACAGCATACTCATTACTACAGCAGAGCAAAGAGCAATGATTCCGTTTTGCTACATATTATATATTTTATTATTTTTCTATTGTTACCTCTAAATGTTCCATTTATTTATTTTTTTTCTTCTTCTTAGCAACGGTAACATATTCAATGACTAAACATTTCAATATAAAAGATTATTATTTTATTCCCTTTGGTTTGGTATTCTACTAAATGATAATAATTTATAATATGGTTGTTAGAAAACCGAAATAACATAAATTTTTGTATGAAAATGAAATGCCTATTTTCAAATATTTATTGAGGAGACTTCAAATGCGTATAATCCTGTGTAATATAAATTTAAAATATTTATTTCTTTTAATTATTTTTATGCTGTAATTTCTGTTGAGACTATATTAAATAATTATTGTTTAATTTTCAATCTATAATTTGATGAATACTTTAAAGGCGACTTATTTACTTATTTACTGATATTTACTAATAATTGTTTGTAATTCAGTAGCATAAATTGAATGCAGATGAAAATTTTATTAATGAAAAATATGCATTTTGTGTATGAATCGTATTTACTAATTAGTAATTCATTTAAATTGATTTTTGTCGTAACAAATGCATATAATTGAAATCAGCTTTTTCTCCATTGCATGATTTTTTTTTCTCGTTTAATAATGTATGAAACGTTTGATGATAATTGAATAATAAAAATGTGTCTGTAAATTTGTTGTAAAATAAGTAATATTAATATGTAACATAGCTGGTAGTATGTTAAATATTTTTCTTATATTTAAGCACTGGGATTCCATAAAGAAAAATGGACATATTGGGCAAAACATTTTTCTTTGGCATATATCGAGGTTTTATGTTCCCCAGCCGAGCTATAAGCCTAGAAAATGACTAAAGCGTGACTAAAAATTTTTGTATGAAGCGATGTTTTAGCCTTTATAGCTAAGCCATACTTCCCACCTCAAATAGATCCACGTACCTTAATTTATTTAACATTGTCATAGAAATTTTCTTCCCAAACAAATATTTATAAATTTATATCAACCTTATATTTGAGAAGGAGGCTAAATAAATCATGAATGTAGTTGGTTGAGCTCAGTTGAGGGAAGGAGGGGAGCTAGTGGTTCGATATATGCTCATATAACATAATTGTCTCTCTATGTCTGTTTTTTTTTTACGGAATCCCACTACAGATTCTCTAATAACACAAAAAATAATTTTCTTATATTTATAAAACATTATATATATGAAAAATGTCTTTAATACTACCAGTAATATTATTAAGAAAAATTACCTTCTTCAGTGCTAGTCGGGGATGCTTTTTTTGCGTATTCAAAAATGAATTATTATTATATTAAAAAATTATTCGACCTCAACGACGGCATCTGGAAAATAATGTAAGGTAAGCAGTGCCACAATGGGACGGATTTGGTTTCGGACATCATAACTTAAAAAATATTAATCTGATCCAAAAACTTTTGTGGTCGTTGTTTTCGTAGAAGCTTCCTTTATAAACGGAACTTTTAAAAATTCAAAAAAATTAACTATGTTTTGCCCGAGAGAATTGAAAGTAACATGACTACAAACGTCCCATTGTGGCACAGGGGTGTTCCACAATGGGACACATATTTTTCCTTCATTTTTTCTACAGACAAAACACAAAATTTTTAAAAAATTATATCTGAAGGAATATTATTTCCTCTTATAAAATATATTGGCATCAAGATTTATTTCTTAATTTTTTACGTCAAAACATGCATTAAAGGGGTTATTTTCACATTTATGTATGTCCCATTGTGACACACTGTATATTTTTTTAGAAAATTATTGTTGCTAGATATAGGTCGACTTTTTTTGATATATATTTTTCCGTCAAAACGTACGTAATTGCATCACAATTAAGATTAAAACATAAGTCAATCAATAACTTTTCTTTTTTGATGAATAAATCCAAAATACGAATTTGCAAAAAAATTATTTTTGGTATAGAAAAACAACAAAACATTTTTAAAACTTGTATGCTGTTTGCCAGAAAAACGTCAACTGTATTAAAAGTTGCGCCATAGTTTGTTCCTTCCAAAAAAAAAAAATGGAGGAAAAAAATTCAGAAATACTCAAAATAAGTACTATGTCACATTGTGGCATGTGTCCCATTGTGGCACTGGTTACCTTATTTGTAAAAAAGTATTGTTATTAAAAGCGACGTTCTCACATTATCTTGAAATTAAACCCATTTCTTTCATTTTCATCCATTCTTCTTTTGTTTCTCTTTTAACAAACTTATTGGTTTTTCAGGATGTAATTGAAATTTTTATTTAATTATTTTAATTTCAAATACATGTATGTGAAATCATAGATTATAATAAAACACATTTTCGTGTTATTTATTACCAATTTCTGACTAAAATCTTTGATTTAAGTACATACATATTACTTAAAGTTATATCACATTTTTAAAACATTGGTGAAGGGAAAAATATACACTTTATGTTTAAAAGTGACAACAACTGAGGCTAATTTTGTATATGTCTGGATTTTTATAAAAGAGTAAAAAAATTAAAAAGAAAAAGTAAAGAAAAGTATATTTAAAGTAAATTTCGTACACTAAGTTATACAATAAGATCAATCAGTATTGAATATAATCACCATAGAAAAACTCCAATAAATGCCATAAAGCTTATTAAATAGAAATGTCTATAACCTCAATATATATACATATTATATATATGTATACGCAAATATATTTTAATAATTGTAAAGAAAATAATAGACGCTGTAGTAAAATAAGCTACTTATGTCAAAGCTACACAACATTCACATCTCAATAATCATTGAATTGGTTAGATTATTATAGAAGAAACCCAAAAATATATTTATTTTTTTTATATATTTTTTCCAGCGCTTTGAGTTCTATCCGTTTTTTTTTTTTTTGATAATACATAAAAAGGACGGATGGAATACGGATACAAAATTTTATTTTTCGAATACCTACTGAGGCTCGAGATATTATTTAATATGAGTATAAGATAAGATGCGATAATCCAGTTTAAGTGTTCCTATTTATAGTCACGTACACATTGAATGTACTTATTGTACACAGTAGGCGTTGTTTTCTTTTCGAAAATGAACATAGTTCAAATAACATTTTCATAGACTATACTATAAATCACAAATGATAAATGAAAGGTTAAAGTATAATTTGAGTAATATTTTTTTTTTATTAAAAAAAAAGTCGTGCACAAGCACATACGTTATGCGATCAATTTTTTTTTCTTTATCAATTTGTTAAAGCCATTATATTATTTTAAGTGTATACTGCGAGAATGGTTGAAAACAAATTATAAATTTATTTCTGCAGACCGTATTAAGAATCTGTTACGATGCTTATATTTTATAAATTACACTTGAATGATTTTTTTTTTAAGGGAAAAATTAACACAACAAAACATTTATTTTTTATAGTCGATCGTTAAATTACCATTTACAATTTTTAGTTTAATACAAGCGAATTGTTATGATCCTAATATTTTCATTTAACATTTGATACGTTGCTTTGAAATACATAAAATGAAAAAAAAAAACGATCTTTTCTTCAAATATAAACTAAATATAATTTAGTCTTGAATTTCTTGACTTTTAGATTTAAGTATAGCAAATAAACACACCACCCACAACTTAATATACCTGAGCTTATCTATATTTATCTTTGTACAAAAATCGTATAATTTTCATCGTCATACAAACACATATAAGAGACAAAGGGATTTAGTGCTGGATTGCCATAGCGTTAACTTTTATTTATTCTATTTCTTTTTTTTCTTTTTTTTTTATCTATTGTTTTCCTAACATTAGCATAGAAATAGCAAAGCTCTGAAGTTTTTTTTGCTGCTTTTTTCTACTTCTTTTCTTTTTTTTTTGTTGAAATTGCGATGATGATAGTGCGGTATGGTAAAAGTAATATTATAGCAAAGAGTGAGAATGGTAAAAGGCCATGAGAGCTCTTTAATTGGAACATGGTATTCTAAATATAGCACATAAATTTGTCCCGTCGTTTTAATTGTACATATATTCATTTTGTGTAATGTCTTGTTGCTATTTGTGGAGGTGTAGTTGTGTAGATATATATAAAAAAAAAAAAAAGTAAGGTAAAGTAAATAAAATAAAATAAAATATATTAACATTCTCTATGTTGTCAGGGTATAATTGTGCTAAATTTATAGTATTTTATTTATAAATAAAATTGATGTCAGTCATAAACCACATCAATACATACATATTTGACGAAAACATTTTAAATTCCATTTAATTGGAAAATACTTTTGCGCGGAGTGGGTTGAGTATAAGTTATCAGTATTTTCTTTTTCTTTTTTTTTATATTCCAAATTGCGAAAGGTACGTGCAACCATTAAAATGTTTTGAAATATTTATTGTCAACCAGTTTTTTATTTATTTACTTATCAATTTTTTTTTTTTTTTGCGAGCGGGTTGATTATTTATAGTATTCTAAAAATAGATATGATGGATCCAAATTAACAATAAAAATTCTTTCTACGATATTTTTTTTTTTTTAAATTTAGAACGAACCAAATTTATATTTTCATAAAATTTTTTCCATTCAGAAAATAAAATCCGTTAATTTAAAACAGAGAAAAAAAAGTTTTAAAGGTTTTGAGAAAATTAAATATCTTCTGAAACATATTTTCAACATTTCTTCACATAACTATTCTGACTTATATAATTAACAATAGATATTTTATGGTTGGTAATTATTTATTTAACACTGCAGTAATGTTGTGAATATGTATTATCCATCATTTCACAATACATCACACGCACACGCACACACGTGCATATATATTTTTATTTGTTTTGTGTTTATATTCAAGAGATAAGTATCTTCGTTAGGATTAAATTAATACTTAACGCCATGAAAATAGAGATGGGTTTTGGCTGTAGAATTTATTTGTATTTGCTAAAATTGAATAGTCATTGATCTAGGGCTGATTAACAAGATTAAGCATTTAATTTTAATTAAATATTTTAAGACCCAGCAATAATATTATTTTTAAACTATCACTATTTAATGATAAATTTAAAATGAAAATTACTTACGTGCTCTACATATTCATATATGTTGAAAATCGAAATCGAAATCGAAACCAATAACAAAACCAATATCATATAATTTTGATAATTGGATTTGAAAAATCGAATTTTCAACATTTAGAACAAAATGAAAATACAATATTATTTGGTTTGCTAGTAAGTAATTTGTACAAAGCGAATTCTTTTTATTGTAATTGTATTTTCGTTTTGTTAAATAGTTCGTAAATAAAGGTGTTACTAATTATTGTAAGTAATTTCTTTTGATACCCGTGAACCATAATTCAAAATCATTCTGTAAATACATAAGATTTAGAGAAAATTGTAGTGAACGAAAGGTCATATCACAATGCGATATTCACAAGAATTGTTCTTATTTTATCCACCTTTCAGATGATATTATCCTGATATTATCCGTTAACTACCCATTAGGTTATAAGCAACTACTCGGCCAACTATCGCGGCATTACTAGAAAATTGGAAATAATTTTTAAGTTTATTACTTTATTTTTGAGAAATTTGAAAAATTTCGAAAAAAGTCAAGTAGGTACCTACTTATTGGCTTGGCATTTTTTTTGTGTTTTTTTTTTCTGAATCTCAGGGTTGGTCGGGCGGATTTTGATGGACGATATACTTACCAAATGACGCCAAATTTTTTTTTTTAAAAAAATGTACATACGGTTTTTTTTTTGAACCTTCAGGATTATATTTTTATTTTTTTTTTAAATTTCTTACAAAAATGAAGTCGCGTACCATCCATTCAATTTTGCTTGTTTTTTTTATTTTTATTTATATTACGTCACGATTTACATTACAACGTGAAATCACTGGTTGTCAATGGTGATTTGATTTAGTATATTATATATTATTCAAGGTAGTTGAATTTATTGTCATTAACTGTGTTATTCGCCTTAAATTCTTAATAAAATTTATAGATAAATTGTGTGTGGCAATGAGATAAGAAAGTCCTTTCTTTTTTTTGTATTTCGATATAATGAAATTCAAACTTGAATAGCGCATTATATTTGAGAGCATTTGCTGTTATTGCTGAGTCACTTTAATAAATTTCTTATAGATACTTACAATTATAAATCCGCCTTGAGGCATTTACTGTTTTGGGCTAATCTTTGTCCTTAAATATAACTTTATTATG
Source organism: Catotricha subobsoleta (assembly GCA_011634745.2). Taxonomy (NCBI): domain Eukaryota; kingdom Metazoa; phylum Arthropoda; class Insecta; order Diptera; family Cecidomyiidae; genus Catotricha; species Catotricha subobsoleta. The sequence goes on from JAABKK020030977.1 coordinate 14,150, forward strand.
TATTAAAATAAAATGTATAGACTTTCTTCCATCTTTCCTTCTTGACTTTATTTGATGTCTTGCTATTACAAATATTTTTATAAATAAACCTACGTGTATCTCATTTTTGACACAGGTCATATTTCGATACTATCAACAACAAGAAAAAGGTATATTTATGGACATAGAAAATACATGGTATTTCCTTCACTTTCTTTGAATTGTTTTGAACTTTTCATGACTTGATTTTTTTTTTATATTTTGACAAAAATTGAGATGCCGACTTTTTATGTCTACCATTTTTTGAATCTATCAGTTTTTCTTGACTCTCTTGACTTCAAAGACGCCGACTACAGTATTACATTGAAGATGTGAAGTCCGTGAAGGTAAAAAAAAAATAAGCGGCAAAAAATAATTAAAAATTAAAAATATTTAAAAAGCTCTAAGCAAACAAAATAAAAAATGACGAAATATATGTAGCAACGGCATGTGCAGAGCATTTTCGTGTTTACGACGTTTAAAAACATTTTTAACATTATTGTCCCAAAAGCGTTCAACACATTTACCGTCACACCACGTTCATAGAGATATTGGCCAATTTCTATTTAATAACATATGTATATAAATAACAAATACTCATAAATAAATAACATATGTTTATAATAAAATTAAATATATAATGTATGAATAATAAGAAGATTTTTTTTTGTTGGAAGGAGCGACAAAGTACTCAATTGGTTATTGAGCAACACATATAAAATGCCAAAGTAGGCGTCTATGCTTGACTTAGTTGCCCTGGTAGGGGCTTCCAAATATCAAACTAAAACTTCAGTTTAGCAATTTCGATTTACCAATGAGTAGTATACTAAGTAGTAGTAGCATGCTAAGTATATATTGGTAAATCGATTATACTTAGCATGCGATCTCCATTACCGTGGTAATGTACTTTGAGCGTGTCCATTACCCAGGTAGATCGAGAGTTTTTTTTTTATATATTTTTTTGTTAAATTTTTTTATTCACCCTTGAACTGGTATATTTATTTATTTATTAGTCAGCAGCAGTACCATAGGCCATTATATGAAAAATATATACAATATGCTGTTATAAATACTTTTTTTTGTACAACTAACCGGGTAATGTAAAGACACAAAGTAACATTACTCTGATAAATCTACCTGGATATTAAATGGAAATGGCATATGTAAATGTATGACATGTGAACAGTAAAGTTCATACTTGAAGATAAAATTGAATAGAAAAATATATATGAATAAACCGCCCACTAAACCACAGTTCATATTCAAGCTTCATAGTTTGGCATTTAAATTTAATTTCCATTTATATCTTCATAAAAACAAAAAAAATTGTTAAATTTTAAAGAACGAATATATACTTAATTGTACTTACGTAATAGATTTGATTTGTGACGTTGATGTTTACATTATTCGTCATTATTGAATGTGCCAACCAAGATTAATTTAAAATTAAATATAGATTTTCCATTACAATTTCATTCTATGGAATATAAATTCCCTCAAGACTACATTTAATACATATATAAATGATTACTATATTTTCGTCCTTTTAAAAACCTCAATCGTCAATTAATTATGTATATTTTATTATAAATATATACGATATACGATATACGATGTTAACATAGGTTTATATGTCACATTATTTATTATATGTTTCATATTCTTAGTGACGTCACTAAACTTAAATATATAAATTTATCCATATCATCGTCACAAAATATGTATAGTATTTTGGTTTTTTTTCGTATGGATTATATACATTTACGTCAAGTTATAATAAAATGTGGGAAAATAATAATATGAATCATTTGTTTCTCACAATATAATAAATTACTGAAATTCTCGTTAACTGTATTATGCATATCATATATATGTAATTTATATGAAATATCTATCTGTCGACTATTAAGTGTTAATACCTAGATCTACGTAATGTTACTATGAATTCTTTTTTTTTTTTTTATAAAAAAAAATGATATTTTTTTTTAATTGTAAGAGTTGTACTTAACAATATCTGCCTACATAACTTTTGCTTTATTATGATAGCTCATATTTTTTTTTATAGACCTTTGTTTAAAGGTGCGTTAATATTAATGATAATTAGTCTTTACCAAGGTCTAACGAGTGTGTAATTAGTAGAATTTTCAATTTATATAATTATTACGATGCCCAGAATTATGAAGTGGATATTGGTAAAAAAAAAATGCTAATTGTTAATAGATTGTTAATAGATTGAATAGATTGTTCCGAAAAGTCTATCTACTTCATAATTGCTCTTGTATCCTTTAAATTCCTTTCTACACAAAATCTACTTTACCTCATTTTTTTTTCTTTTCGTAACGCTAGCTTATTGCCATCATATTTATGAAAGTAAAAGTTGCAAATTATTTGTGATGAACTTTTACCATTTTTTTTTTCTTTCAATAAAATAAAAATGTTCACTTGAAGAGTTTATAATCTAGAAGTTATTTAAGTTTAATAGAAAATATTCTTAAAAAATTATTAAGGCCAGAACGACGAACCAACAGAAGCATCGCAACAAAGGAAAAAAAAAAGTTTCAAGTTCAAATGTCAACCAGTAAAATTTGTAATACAGCGCTTTTACCATAAACATGACGATATCTATAAAGTTGTTAACAAAATAATTTGAATGTAAAGCCATGTATTGCAAGACGTAGACATCCCTAATCACAAAACTTTTTATATCAAAATAAATGACAAATACGTGCTTAATTTTATGATAGAAATATTATTACTCATTAGCTTTTTTGTTTCTTTAAAAACTGTTTAAGGTATTAATTCAACAATAATAAATGGAATCATGTTTAATCTACCTACATCGTGCTTACGATATTAATTTAAAAATTTACGAAAAGCGAATTTTTTTTTTTTATTGATTTCAGTAAGTTTTTTTCTGTAAAATAAATTAATTTCGAAATTCATAATTTGCTGCTAAATTGAAGCTAAATTCAATTTAGCCTCTTTCAGTTGTGATTAAATCTAATATTTAGATTAATTATTATATTCATAGGCTATAAGTAAAAGTTTTCCCACGTTTTGATGATGGTTAAATTGAATTTAGCTTCAATTTAGCCAAATTTTAGCTAAAAGTTATGAATTGAAAAAGAGCGGTAAACTGTAAATATTTAGATTAAAAAGCTTTAGGATGAATGTCTAATATATAATTCAGATGTTAGATGCACCATAAAGTAGAAACTTTTTGCCTTTAAAGTATTCTGAAATCTTTTTCGTGAACAATAAAGATTTACATATTCCGAAGTTCAATTTATAATTTAGAAAAATTATATGTTAAAATAAAACTTTCGAATCTGTATGTATATTCTGAGTTCAAATGATTTTATGAATATTTATAAGTTTTCTATGTCGGTACGATATTCTGCTACTTCCTTGTGTGATATTAAAATTTTAATGGAACCTAGTGATGTAACCAATAATAGACGAAAGTTTTAAGTAATTATTTTCAATAAAAGCAAAATGTAATCAATGTAATCACTATTACGTATTGTGCCATAGCTAAACATGTAATGTTGCATTGAACAAAAAAAAATCTTGATACAAAAGTTAACTATTACAGACCTATTGACTATAGAAAACCAATTATATCTATTTATAGATAATATACTACAAACTCACAACTAAACCTTTTCTACTAATCAGTATAATCACTCCATCTCAATCATATTACTTATATTGTGTAATGTAAATGGTTTGTTTAGATTAGCCCAAAGGCATATAAATTATAATAAAATTATAGCCATGGCATTCACGTAACTTTTGCCATAAAAATAAAATAAAAGTTTTATTGACAAAAATATTATTGCGTGTATAACGACACGACAATATTCAGCAATTAAGTTCTAATTTATTATTACATTTGAACAATGACCAATGACCAAGAAATTTTTACTTTAGTTAAAATAAAATAAAATCATATCCGGCCAAAACAAATCTCATTTACACTGCCCAGGTGAGTTCGAAAAAATATTGTGGATTTTAATAAAACCGTTCTTCTTTTTTTATGTTTTTATTTACCAGAAAATTTAGTTAAGACAGAAATGAACAACTATGTAATTTAACAAATAAATAATATGTTAAATTTCTAACTATTTAAATTCTTACAATAATTTCCACGAATCCATTAATTAATTTACCTGTCTTAATAAGAAATCATACGTTTAACCAAATATTTGAATAATAATAGTAAAATTACATCAAAAACACTTGATACGAAAATTATACATTTCAGAGAGCGTACATTTAATTAAATATATGTGCTCGGTATATATTATTATTTATATACATTAATTGTTATTAAATTCACTGAATCTATTACAAACAACCGCACCACAGTAATTTTATAGTAAAGATATCAAACATTAATTTATAAATGTGATGATGAAGTACGCGGGAAAATTGGTTATAATTTAATATTAGAACTCACAACTATAATTGCTTAATTCTGTTTAAATACATTTTAATTTATCTTCTTTTTTTTTTTTTTTGTATAATAAAGTTTATGCTGAACAGAGGCGCCGACTACATGGGTGCAGCGACGCGAGCGCACCCGATGGATTTTCAAAAAAAAAAAAAAAATATTATAGCAGAGTCGTCGATTTTGCCGAAAATTCTAACTTTTCCACTTTTCCAAAATAACGATTTGCATACAGCGCGGTTTTTGAAGACTGAAGACCGTTTTATTTGCTCTCAACTTTATTTTGAGGCAGTTTTGCAAATCGTTGCAAATCGTCGATGGTGGTTGAAAACTGAAGACCGTTTTTTATTGCTCTCGCGATAAAAAAAAATTTTGATGGCCTTTTTTTCTATTTTTTGCTTGCACCCAATGGTTTGATGAAAACTCGGCGCCTCTGATGCTGAACATTTATGGATAATTTTCTGTGATAGCATTGGTAAAAATGTAAAATATATTTTTTTTTTCACATAAAGGTTTTTAATCATTCATTTTCCTTTAAAAATTTCACATAAATTTAAATATATTTCTAAATAATAATGTCAGTTGCTGGAAAATTTATTAGTTATAATTTGTATCTCACGATAATGTAATATGTTTAAACAAATAATTGAATAAATGAATATTGGTCGGTATCATTTTTTTTAATGCATAATATTTTCATATTGTAGGTAAATAATAAAATATATGCAATATATAATGAATAGTTATTATATGTTTGACGGGTAAATAGGGACTATTGGGTTACCTTCACAATGGGGTTGGGACAAAAATTGTGCTGTTTTTATTTAATTTTTAGGTAGAGAATTCAAAAATATTAAACACGTATTTTTTAATTTCTTGTTTATTTTTATTATTTCTTGTTTATTTTTATTATTACAAATCACCCGAATTCCTGAAAATAGAAAAAACGTAAAACGTAAAAAGAAAGAGAAATTGAAGTTTCTATTTCATTTCATTATATAAAACATACGTTTACTTGAATTTCGAAGATTGTTTTTTTTATTCATGGTCAAGAATTATTATTAAATTTATCAAATGTTAGTCTTATTATTTTGATTTGTTTGTTGTACGGCTACGAGATCTTGCCATTTTTTTCTTTTTTGATATTCAGAAAAGAACGTAATTTAAATCTGAATAATATTCAAATTGATACACGATAAATAATTTGAATATTTCAGTGTTGAATGCTCTAAATCTGATTCATCTAATTTGTTTGTACGACAAATCGTAACAAACATATCAACTGTCAGCCACCATTCAAGCAAAAGTAGATTTAAAAAATAAAATACATAAATAGAATTTTCGATATTTTTTGTGTTTTTTTTTTTTATTTATTTAAATTAAGATATTTTGACTTTTTTCTACATTTCAAAAGAAAATAATGTAGAAAAGAAAATACCAAGCAGGAATATAGAGAAAAATTCTAAATAATCATGATAAAATATAGTCACAAAATCAATAACGAATAAGTTATTGATTAAATAATTTTTTTTTGATTAATTCAAACCAACCCCACATATACTACAATTTGCAATACGAAAAAATAATTATATCCAGCGAGTACAGTAAACACGATTTAAAAGCTCATATAAATCAATTCAATCAGTTAATTAACTTCTAAATTTCAGCATATAAATCAATATTACTTTCGTTAGAAAAAAAAAAAAAATGAATAAATAAAAACAATTAATATTAAATTTATAACGCAAACAGTCTGACTGAATGATTAATGATTATTATGAAACATTCAATAATCTATCTAAAATAATTTAATATAACGAAATAAAGCGATTTATATAAAAATAGTATATGTACGCACTCAAAGCTTGCATTAAAAAAGCAGAAAAATCAAATAACTAAAAGTTTACATTTTAACAACAAAAAAATAGACTCAAATATCAAATGTATATAATTTGTTGATGTGGTTCTTTCACCTATGACCTGTGCGATATCTGATACAAAAGAAAAACTGGATTGGATGGATATACATACCTACATAATATTAAAATTCAAAATATCAATCATTTTTTCGTTATCAATTTGTAATCTATTTAAATTAGGAAGGAAAATATACATACTTATATATATAAATAAATAAATAAAATAAAATAAAAGAGAATGCTACAATCTATACTGATTTAATTTGACATTCTCTGAATGATATAATGGTAGCAGTATATAACAAAATAAATATAATATATAAATAATAGTGGATTTACCGCGGCAACGACTCACATTATAAATACAATACGTAAGTAGAAATAATATAAAAGCTTTTATTATGGTGAATGGATAGATTATAAATAGCTTTTGCAGGTAAATGTCAATATATTGATTTTTAGTGTTAAATTTTTAATAATTCACTCTAAATAAAATGAAAATATAAAAAAAAAAAAAAAACATAGAAAAAAGAAAAAAGAAATTCAAATGAAATTGAATACAGAGGCGACTATATTATATAATATAAACAGGCGAAATATAGACATAGGCAATGGTTTAATCCTCTGTACATTTATCCGAGTTGATTTAACGTAACCGTTCATTATATTCTGCAAATTAATGTGAAATGTCATAGTTGACTGTCGCGTATATTAGTTTATTTTTTAGATCATTTATTTATTATATTTATAAATAGATTGTATATGAAATTTGATGAATGAAAAATGCATAAAAAAATAAATGGTGACATTTAATCTCATAAGACAAGTAACAACATAAACTGTTTTTATTATTATTATTCATTTTGTTGTACAATTTTAAGTAATTTGCATCTATTAAAGTTTGTAATTCAAACGAATAAACGTCATTTATATTCATAAAAAATAACCGCACAAAATAAAATCTATTTTCAGTTAAAATTTCTTCTATCGTAATTATTAAAATAGGCTGGCAGCGACTATTATGTTACATGGAGAATATAAACATCATAAAAGCTAAGAAAAACAAAGCACTAAACAGATTTTGCTATTCTAATAAATTAAATTTTTCTTAATTCCTTTAAAGAATCTTAATTTATATTGCTGAATTCTAAATATTATATTACGAGCAGCGTTGTAACGTCTCCAAGCGAGACCTCGCATTGTGATAGACGCAAAACTAGGTTGAAAGTGATGGGGAAAAAAAGTTTAAAAAATGTGTGTTCAGAAGAAAAAAATAAGAATTTAGGACCAAGCCGAGGTTTGCGTCCTATGAAAAAGGGTGGGCTAAGCTCACCGTTGTAAATCTCAAGTCTATACCCTGAATATATTTTTATTTTTTTATTTTTTGCTTTTAAGTAAAATGATATTGATCATTAAAAAAGAAATCAAAATAGTACCATATTTAAAAATTTGTTACGAATTTCTTAGGCCTTGAGCCCACCACAGAAAACTGCTCACACTGCGGTACTGATTATGAATAAGATAATGAAAACTTTTTCCAATTAATTAATTCCTTATTTCTTTAATCCTTTCAACTCACGTCAAAAATAAATAAATCATTAGCACTAATTATTATTATTTATATATAAATAGAGTTCATAAATATATTCATTGTTTAAAGGTGAATGTATCATCAATAAATTAACATTTAATAATTGAATTCTCAACTTTAATTGTTCTTTATTTAAAATATTTGAATAATTAAAATAACGATCGCTAAACTGATAAAATATTCTATGTATAGTGATTCTGCGCAATTTTGTTTCTAAATAAAACTTTGTTAAATCTCTATTAAATTAAACAATACAAATTTTTCCAGAAAATATCGGAAATGAAAAAGCACTCAGAACAAATATGATTCTAAAATACTTCCGATAAAATGTACTTATATATACAATGTTTGCGCTTCTTAAAATACATATAATGTCATTTCATACAAAAAAAATTTTTGTACACAAACAACATTATTTCATTTCATCTACTCTATGCTAGAGAGAGTTAAAGTCAAATAAAAACTTGGACTTTGATGTAGTAGCTTGATATTAAAGCTGTTTAATATTGACAGTTAAGTAGTTATATTACTTTTCATATTTGTATTTCAGTTAAAACATATTCTAAAAAAAATTGAATTTTCTTTTATATGAATTTAAAGAATGTGCAAACTTTTATTTAAAAAAAAAACCTAATCCTAAATTAAATTCCATAGGAACACATATTTAAAACCAACAAAAATGCAAAACAAATTTTACCTATATAAATCTACCTAAATAAATTATCAGCATTTTGTCTTTTTACATCCTAAAGCTTTCACGATATTCGCTAAATTTTAAGGAATTGTCATTATGTATAGTCGAAATATTATATTATTCATATTTATCATTTTCGTTCCTAACGCTTATGTACCTACTTTAGATTTATAAAGAAAAGTAAAAAAAAATACTGTGTAATAAACGAATCGAGAGAGAGGCTGCTAGGTGGCACGCTTTCTTCATAATTATTGAAACTTTTAATACAATTTTTTTTCTTTTATAGAAAAAGAAAAAGTGATGCTTATGAGTTATTTATTCCACTTTCATTTTATTTTTGTAATAAATTTATGTCTAAGTTAAAACTTTTACCGTATCTTTTCTAATTAAAAAGAAAAATCATAAAAAAATATGTTTTTCTTTTAGACGTGTGAATAATAAAGGAATTTAATTTATATCCATATTGATATATTTTTTATTGCTTGAAATATTTCAAAGATGTGTTGTACTTTTTTAATGATGTGAAATAATTGTTATCGTTTGAATATTAGTTTCTCTTTTTATTCTATATACCATCAAGCTATTGATTATAAAATTATAAACAAAATTTATGTTTCATTATTTCCTGGTGGATGGGAAAATAGAAATTTACATGAAATTTTAATTAATTTTAAACTGACGAATAGGGTATAAAACAATGAATTTGAAGTAAACTCAGTAGGTAAGCGTCAAAGCATTATGTATATCATTTAACGCCATTCATTCGATTACGTTATAGGCATTAAGTAAATTTCAATAGCATGAACCAATTCCATTAGAGCACATATCATTTTAATTATAATGTTAACTTAAATTTATCTAAATATAGTTCATTAGAAGATTATTTGAGATGACATCAAAAGCAATAAGCCCATTCGCATAAGTCAAAACTTTCGCTAACCCATATTTACACACAGCCTAAAAATAGTAAATAGAGATTATCTATATATACCATTGAAGAAATGATTATGTAACATTACCTAGTAACCTCCTACAAACCTATATATAATATAAAATAAATAATAACAATGCAATACACCATATTTAATGTATATATAAATATATATCTACATCAATATTGACACATAAATATGTAGTACTATAGTTACATCTCATTCAATTTTATCAACCGAATAAAAGCTGTGTAACTGTTGTATATACTACAACACCTAGGAGAGATTGTTATAGACTCTTATGTAATATTGCTTTTATATTATTTTACATAACATGAGGATAGTACCCCTAACTGACTAAAGCTTTTACACTATAATCACAACAAAAATATATCCCATAAACAAATTGTAAGTACCATAATTATTGTAGGTTTAGGTGCTGGTAACTACGTTTAGCTCTAGCTATATAATCCATTGTACGTACAATAACTGTTTAAGCTTATATACCGCACTAACAACAACAACAACAACAACATGGAAAGCTCTAAAAAACTTTTTCCACCAATACAATTACAATGTGCATATGTGAAAAACAACATTTTCTCCATTTACCAAAGAAAATGGAATCAATGCGACTGTCAAAACGTAAGAATAAAAGCTTTCTATCGTTTGTATACAGCCAGTTTTCAAGTAAAAGCAGGACAAAACGCACACGCCATCATATCATATGACCTAGACCTAGTCACACAATAAAAAGTATCTTCAACAAACAGTATACCCAAGAGCAATCAAAAGTTTTTACGCTACTACCATATATACAAAAATACTTTCTGTAATGGGATAAATATAAAAATTGACAATGGATCATCAATGAGATAATGGGTTTAGTTCTGTTTAAAAATTGTGATGAAAAAAGAATTGGCTTCAAATGAAATACGGGATTTAACTAGTGTAATTTTATTATTTAGTTTTGGGAGTGCTGTTAGTGCTTTTAAGCTTTATATGAAATATTTTTGATATATATATATATGATTTTTTTTATTTTCATTTTGTACGTTAACAGAGTTTTATTTGTGTGTATTTCAAACTAACATAAATTTAAGTAGTGAGAAAAAATTACAGTTTTGGCATGAATGATGTAATAAGTATCTGAAATGTGAACGAAAGAAAAAATAAGTAATATTTATGTGATAATTTTTTTCATTGTGAATTTGACATTTTTATTTAATTAATTAAGTAGTTAAAACATTATAAAGTTTATATAATAAAAACTGTGTTATTAATTTAAATTCATCAAGCACAAAATTGTGTTACAATCAATTTTGAAAACGATAATTTATTTTCAAATAAAATTGCAAGTTTTGTTATAAAATATTGACCTACTAACTATTGTAAATAATTTATCTGCAAACTATTATAATATATATATTTGTTTTTTTCTTTTACATTGCTCTAATCCAAATAGATGTACATTGTTATATAAAACCGTTCATAACCTAAAATAATATCCTTTTTTCATTTCTCATTTTCGTGTAACTTTCTACTGTTTATTGTTATTTTTCACATTTTTTTTTTCAAATTTATTTTTCCCTGTACGGATGGATCAGTTGGAAGGGAGAAAGAATAAATAACACTTGAAAACTTGTCAAAAAATATTAAATTATTAATTACATAAAGTTCAGTCGTGACACTTTAATATTTATGATTTAGGTTACAAGAGATGCTTACAAAATTTTCATATAAAAAGGCTTATAATTCATAAATGGTTTATATTAAATATAATATATTATCTAAAGCATCGATCTTGGGTATCGGTGTACACAAAATATGAAATAATATATTGATTTTGTATATATAGTAAAAAAAAAATGAATTAAATGTTGTTCTCGCGTTTAAAAAAAAAAAAAAAAATCCCTTACCCAAAAAATAAATATAAAAAAATGTTTTATTTATGCACATGCAAATTTACTTTCACGTTGCTTACTTTTTAATTAGAGCGTGTCTGGATAGTACAATTATGACCTTGGCTAACCTCTCTTGCTGAACATTATGCCAACGATTTTTTTTTGTTGTTTTAATTCGCATATCGTGCTATATACCCGAATTCTATAGTATTCCCTCAGTGGACATATTTATTAAACAAAAACATAAAATATAAATTGGCAATTTAAAATATTAAAAAAAAAATAAAAAAAAATCGATAGTCGCATTCGTATTTCTTCATTTTATTAAATAAGAGAAATAAAATATTGTCTTATTCATAAATAATATTTGTATTTTTTTCTTCTTTTTTTTTTTTGGTTTAAAAATGAATTCAATGTTATTTTTAAGTTCGCAATTTTTTCTTTCTGGTTGCTTATAAACACGTTTGCGTCTTAACGCATTTATCTATAAATATTTTTTCTCTTTAAATTTTAACAGTATTCGTACTAAATGAGTCAATATTTTGGTTTCTTTAAAACAGCTCGTCAGGATTCTTACAAATTAAAATATATAATTGAATTAAAATTCGATATTTTATTTTTCGCGTTTCATGTAAAGGTCAAAAATTTAAGGGGGCAAAAAAAAAAAAGAAACCGAATTTTAAAAATCTAATGATGCAGAAAATTCCGTTTCTGAAACGTCAAGAATAATAAAATACATTAAAATATTTCTTTTTTCCAAAAGTTATGTCCATTTTAGTATCAGCTCTATTAAGATAGAATAAATTCATATGTTTTTTATATAACTATAATAAATTTGTATGCTGGAGGATGCTGTAATTATTTATAGCTCATCAGTCATTTCTTCACTTAGAAAGGTAACTAAATTCTCTATAAGATAAAATCAACAACCAGTGTTGTATAACAATGAATGTGAAGGCTAAACAAATGTTTAAAAAGTGGAAAAGACGATTTTCGTCGTTTTCAAGTGCTCGGTGGCACGCGAAAAAACAAAAATTGTTTAATTATTTTTAGAATCGAACTTTTAAAAGTAAGGCCCACCCTAATATATATATATTCTGCTGTATTTAACTAAACATTTTCAATAGAACTTTTTTATTCAAGAATTGATATGAAAATATCTGACCATAAAAATGTATATATAATTTATAATTATTTTGTATTCAAATTTTAGTTATCAATTAATATAGACGAAGATTATTTCATTGATTCATTAATAATTTAATATTATCGATAAATTTTTTTTTTCAGTATAAATATTATCATTTACATACATGGCTGAAATCCTATGCATAAATGATATTCTAGCTTTATTAAGATACACAAAAGATAATGATTAACTTTCGATATCAATTTCTCTGTTATTGTTGATTTTGCATTTCTTAATCGTTAAGCTCATGACAAATACAATAAATCTTATTTTATTTTTCCTATTATAATTGAATTTCAATTTGTATATATTTATACGAAAACAATTTATATAAAGATGGAACAACTAAATTGCATAAATTTAAAATTAATATTCTTTTCTCATCATTTTTTCTTCTCAGTTTAATTTAATCCACTTCTGAATATTTTATGTTTGTTCGTAAATCATAGATGTGTAAAGCAAACAATTGAAAAGTTAATTATATTTTAATCAACGATAACCATAATATTATCTACACAACAAACAAAAAAAAAATTTACTTTCACTCTATATTAAACCCAATACTTATAGCATGTAAGGATGTAGCACAAATTTACATAACAAATATGTGTTGACTGTTGTTTTATATCTTATTTTCTAAAAGGGTCTAGAAACCTAAATGGATTTGTGAAAATCTGCAAATAATCCATTTGAAACATTAAGCATAATGGGGTGAAGTTTTCATTTCTCAACAATTTGTATCTATTCGTTTTGTCGTTACTATAACACAAGAAGTAGGTACGTTTAGAGTGTTTTGTATTGTTTTGTTTTCTATTATTTTCGTAGTACATATATTGTTGTGTTTGATATGTATATAAATATAATCTCCATATATTGTCTGTTCAATGGATCATATATGCCAATGATGTTACATGAATGTGATGTAAGTGATAATCTTTAGTTGTGGGAACAATGAAGTAGTAGTTTTTAATAAGTAACAAGTCCATCTTTTAAAAGATACATTTTTTATGTTGTAAAATATATTGTTTGGATGTCAATTGCAATGTTCTATATAAATTAAAAAATTCCAGTCGATTAGAAAAATTGTTTAAAAAATGTTAAAAGCTGATCATTTATTGAAATTTTTCAAAACAAAATTATATAAATAATTCAATGTTGTCTGACAACAAACAATAATGAACGTTCCATTTTATTGCCATAGTTAATAAAATCATTGAGAGCTCTTGAGCTCATATTTTCAATATCAATTTTATATAAAAAAAAAATTCTCACGATTTTAGAGTGTGCGCCGATTAGAAAATAGAAAATTGATCACCTTTCCCTTACTACGTGTCGATTGCTAGAATGTACATCTCCAATATTATTTTAACTTTTCCACGAAACTCGGTATTATCTTTATTACATTTATAATAATATTTCACCTATAGGAATGGCATCAGTATCTATAGGTGTATCTAATTTATGGATATATGCACTACATGATAATTTTAAAATTGGATTCACTTGTTTCAAGAAAATTAAAAAATCATTTTTTGATCTCGCAGTGTCTAGATCAGGTTTAAACATAATAGGTACCTACTAGGCCAACATATATAAAGCTATAAGCTTTTATTCCTATCTGTTTGCTAGTTTCTGAGATCATGTAGTGTATGATTCCTACTGAATCAGTATACCTTAAAATGTATACCATTCCAAAATATTTTTTTTTCTTCCAAAATTGACTTTCCATAGTATATAATAATAAATATAATCAATGTGTATGAAATTTCTTAGAGCATCTTATGATCGTCAAAGTGAAACTTTTACAACTTGTAGACGATTTCATAATAATTAATTGATTTACTGTGATAGTGTGATATATAGTTATAGAAGTTATAACAATGACTTAACTATTTGTGCAACTCTTGTTATGTTCTATTTACTATATAGATATGGGAGATAAATACAGATCCAAGTATTGATTATTTTTCTTTTTTAGATATTTGGAATATTTGGAATCATCTAGACAGTAGCATTCAAATGTTCGTATTTACAAAAAAGGATTTATTTAAAAACAAAAAAAAAAGATTTATAGTTGAAAAAATGATGGAAGTTACTTAATTTTCGAAAAAAAAATTAATAAATTATCCATGCAAATCCAAATCCCTTAGTTTATGATTTATATACACAATAAAACTAACCGCTGGAAAAAAGGGGTTATAAAGCAAAGCTTTTTATTCAATATAAATTGAATGACGTGTTTTGTATTGTATTTTATTTTTCATTTTGAAAATAAAGAAAAGATAAAAATAAATAATCAAAAACCGGGCAGTTTATTTTCCTAAGCTAATTAATTCAAAGCAAGCATTTGTTTTATATTATTCGTCTTCATTCTCTACCTTATGTACAGAAGAACGCATAAATAACCTTGTTACCCAACCCATTATTTAATGTTTTCCTATTTTGTATTTAGATGATTTTTGACGAGTAAAACCCTTAGATTTTATTCGGTGGTAATATTGTTTTTGGCTTGGTTTTTCTGAGAACAAAAAATATGTATACTGAAATATGTACGTAATAATTTTTATAGAAATAAAATGAAATAAAATAAAAATTAAAAAATTAAAAAATGAAAAAACAAAAACAAAAGAAGAAGCATATTGCAGTCATAAATTTTTTAATTTTACTTTGTGCTCGTAATTTTCAGTATAATATTACTTGTTTTCTTCAAATTTCAAAACCACATAGTTGTACGTGGTTACTGGTATTTTGTGTTGCGTGCGTTCGTTTATATTTCCATCTGTGCGATAATATTTTTATAGGCTCGCAATATGTATAATATTTAAAACACAGTAGAATATAAATCGAAACAGGCATTTTGTAGGGACTTGATTACAATAATTCGTCTTATTGTAACTGGTGATTCAAAGAATTTTTTTATTTGAAAATGTTGCTCACGTCTTTATCCACCTACCATAAAGTGTTTGTGATTAATATAATATTTTAGACGTTATATTAAAAACATATATATATATTCGGAAGTGTTAAAGACAGCTGCTAAA
Organism: Catotricha subobsoleta; assembly: GCA_011634745.2. Classification (NCBI taxonomy): domain Eukaryota; kingdom Metazoa; phylum Arthropoda; class Insecta; order Diptera; family Cecidomyiidae; genus Catotricha; species Catotricha subobsoleta. Next base: position 29,891 of record JAABKK020030977.1, read on the forward strand.
TTTTAGTGTATGGGAACTTATACGAGTTATTTCCAATTTATATTCCTTCATTTTTTTTTACACTTCTCTGTTTGGACTTCTTAAATGGCAGCGAATAGGCTCTGTATCCAGTTTATATCGCATTCAGCAAATTTTTGATGTCTCTTTACTTTATTATTCCTACGTGAAAATATATAATGTTTACTTTTCACAACACTGGTTTTGTTTACTCCATGAGAAAAGGTTTTCATTGATTAACTATATTTCAAGATTTTCCTGCTTTTGCATCCAAATCACGTAGAGACAGAGCAAAACAAAAGCTTCCACCATGCTTTAAAATTCTATAATAAAACAGCTATCGATTACCAAATTTCGAAAATATTGTTAATGAAGTTTCTAACTTGAAAAGCTACTACACTTTATGAGAACCACAAAATTGGTCTTGTGAAATATAACAAATATAAAAATATGTATATCGATACTTATTTGCGTGTAAATATTATAGATGTATATATGAATGAAGCCCCTATAAGTTCAATAGAAATAAAAAGAAAAGAAAAGAAAAGAAAAGAAAAAAACGAACGAATAGTAATAAAATACTTTTTTTTATTTGACTTCTGTATAATTTTGGCATGGCTTTATATACGAAAAAAGAAATACAAGGTGGTTCTAACGTCGAGAGCAATACGGTTTATTGGTGTAATGGGATCACCATTAAAAATTTATGTGTACCTATTTTTGAAAGTAATTGGGAATTGACTTTGTCATGGGGATGCTAATACACCATTGACTTCGACAGAACATGAGTATATACCAATATGAAAGAGGAGAATATTGAAATAAAAATGTGATGCCAGACACTTACGGATCAATCTATGTACAAAAGAAAAATGTACGACTCAAAAACGGTTGTTTATTAAATACTAAAATTCTAATCATTTTCTTCTTTCTTATGATATTAATTTTTTTTTATTATCGTTTACGCAATAATCGTATAATTTTTAATTTAATCAATTTAGGAAAAAATAAAATTTGAATAAACAGAGCTTGAATTTTAATTTAATTTTATAATCAAATGGCATTTATTTGTGTGGCCATAAAATACGATAGCGATAATCAACCAAATATGGTATATTTCAATTATTTGATATTAAATATCGTATAATTATGTAATATTCTATCTCATATAATTTTGATTTCAGCAGTTTTCTTAGCAATGCAAAAAAAATAGGTAATTTTTCGTTATAATTCGTAATAAATTTATGTAAATTTATGTGATATTAAAAATGAAATTATTTTTTAATTACTTATTTAAAGATATAAAGTGCAATTGATTAGTTAATGGTTTATATTCTTTAAATATTCATAAATCCTATTAAAATTTTAGTTGACGGTTACCATAAATTGCTTGAATACAATTTCACTGGAAAATAAATAAGTTTTGATTGCTTGGAATACTTTATTAAACTATAATAAAAAAAAACAAGCTATCAATGGTACACGACCTAATTTTTCGTAAGCATGTATATTTTCACGAAAGAAAAATTCTGCGTCTTTTGTTATATTGACCATCAAAATCCGACCTCTCAATCTTGCGATCCAGAAAATAAAAAAATGAAGAAAAAATTGTTTCCTTTTCATTTCAATTTCATTTTCGGCGCACTGACATAACTTCAGAAGACTTAACTTCAGAACAGGGATTTAACTTCAGAAAGGCAGACATAACTTCAGAAACGACATTAGTTCAGAATTTCGGACATAACTTCGGAATGGGATTTAACTTCAGAAGACACAATTTCAGGAAAATAACGACATAACTTCAGAAGACATAACATCAGAAACACAGACTTATATTCAGAATGTCATTAGTTCAGATTTTCGGACATAATTTCGGAATAGGATATAACTTCAGAAGACATAATTTAAGGAAAATAACGACATAAATTCAGAATATAAATTGATATGTCGCTATATTCCTGAAATTATGACTTCTGAAGTTAAATCCCATTCCGAAGTTATGTCTGAAATTCTGAAATAATGTCAGTCTGAAGTTAAATCTGTTTTTCTGAAGTTATATCTTCTGAATTTATGTCATTATTTTCCTGAAATTATGTCTTCTGAATTTAAATCCCATTCCGAAGTTATGTCTGAAATTCTGAACTAATGTCATTCTGAAGTTAAGTCTGTGTTTCTGAAGTTATGTCGTTTTTTTTCTGAAGTTATGTCCCTGAAGTTAAGTCGCCTGAAGTTAAGTCAGTCCCCCAATTATTTATCATTCCATTAATAATATTTCTAATTTTATTGCCAAATGTAGAGACAAATTTAGTTTTAAAGTCAATGTGTTCCATTAAATTTGAAAACTTCCATTAAAATTCTAAAGAATGAAATCCAGTGTTGACTATAGCGATTTCTATATATACCTTCTGTATAACGTAAATAAACCTAATTATATATATAAAATTGTTTGCTATAATTTACCATTGATAAAGCAGTTTCGTGTTATCTATAGGTTCCATATCTGATTGAATAAGCATAAAAAAAAAAGTCAAATTCTGTTTTGATTCTTATATGCAGTTCATACAACAAAACGACGGAATATAAACTACTCTAATATGTTACCCAAATATTTTCAAGTTTGATTATCAAATTCGAACAGGCATAAAATCTTAAAATCCTTTTCAAACTCGTGGTGAAACCCATTTTACGATATGTTTTCACTCACAATTAAATTTGGATTTCATTATATACAATATACATGTTTGATGACATAACATTCTACCCTCACTCATTTTATAGTATAGTTGGTTATGTGTGTAGGTAGCTTATTGAATTTCGTGTTAGTGTTTAGTTAAATATATATGTATAATTGTATATATATATTGTTGGGATATTTCTCTTTATTTCCGTATAAAAGAAAACTTATCAAAATTCATTTATTTTTTCTACTAACCGAGAATATTCCTTTCATTCTCCATAATTCGTCTCACCGAAAAAAAAATATTATTATTAATATTTTTGTACTTAATCCGCAGCAATTTTAATAAAGCGCGTAGAAAAGAAGTTATGATTGTTTAACTAATCGATTATGGATTCTTATCGTAGCGAATTATTAATTTTACTTCTATGAATTGAATGTATTTAGGCTGGTAAGACGAAGCATGGTAATGCTATTTACATACATTTAATAAATAAATATATTTATATATACATAATACTGAAATAATTTAAACAATGCCTCTTCAGAAGATACCGCCTTGAACATAATTCACTCCTTTTTTTTATTTTTTTTTTTTTTTGCAATCATAGAACGGAAATGAATACCGCACTTTTGCTTTTGAACAAATTTCAATTTGGAATGAGAATGGGGTAATATTATTATTGCGGAAAATATGTATCTGCGATACTATGCATGTGTACAGCAGAACGAATTTATCGTACATAATATTACATGCTTTACAAAAATCTAATAATAAAAAAATCAAGTTTTTTTTTTAGGCAAAATTTCCATTGAAAATTTTTTTTTCTAAAAATAATATGCTTAGCTTTTCAATTTTATGCCGCAAACAAATTTTTATCATTGGAAAATTATACAATGCTTTCTTTCTGTGTATATATTTCTTTTTTCTTCTATTTTATTTTTCTATTTTTTTTTATTTTATTTTATTTTTATTTTGAAGTTTACACACTCCCGCAGTCGCGCGCTATACATATCTCAATTTTATTTTCAATTTCCAAATGAATTCTTTTCTTTGTGGGTTATATAATAATAAAAATCCATATACATATACAAACATATATATTTCAGCGTACATCGACTCGACACTAGCGCTAGCTATTCTATCTACTTATAAATAAGGCATTATGATGTGCGTGCACGATGACAATCCCACAAAATAACGAAATGGTGAAGATAACATCAAAATTGCTAATTTTATTTCATTTTATATTTGCCTCATTTTATTTTCTCAAATAACAAAAAAGAAAAAACATGAAATTTATCTTAATTAGTATATAGCATTGCATTTTTCTTATCATTAGCAAACGATCAATATTAAGAAAATGAGTGACTTGATGAATTAAAATTAACACAATAATAAAATATCTAATTTATTGAATGTACATATTTTAAATTATTATTTGAAACAAAAATATCAACTGGTCTAGTTGAGTGTGAATAACACGAGTGGTCAGAGTAAAATTTGTTAAAACTATCATCCTATTGTTTAATTTTTAAGATAATTTTTTTAATGAAATAGCAGAAAAATAATTAAAAGACATATACATTATGCAATTCACCACCGAGTTCATATAATTGAGATTAATGATCACCACAAAAATACTTGATTTTTTTCAAAATTTGCATCAAAAAATAAAAGCATAAAATTAAAAAAAAAATTATTGACTTGAACTAGTGTGAAATGTGTTATAATGTGGTTGTCAATGAACACCACCGCTGTCTGGCTAAAATAGTATGAATAAATATCGTGTTAGCTACAGTGCATTAGGAATGTCGGATGAGACATCATCAACAACGTCAATCAAACCAACACGAAATGTTAATTTTCCAACTGGCACTTTGGAAGAAGTTATTTCGGTGGCGGGAGGATCTAGACGTGGATCAAGATTTTTTCAGCGACCCAGGTCGCTTTCAGTATGGAGTGATATAAGCCGAAGTAGTATGAGGTTGGATGAACGGTAACTTATTTTATTACGTGTTAAAAAGAAAGAATAAAACATTTTGCTATTCTAATTATTAAAAAAAAAAGAAGTTAATTGATGATCAAAAATGTTGTCATCATTGCGCATGTGCTATTATTTATTTTAAAATCATAATTTTAAATAGAATAGTTTTGTTATTGCTAAAACATACTTTACTTATATATAGTTACATTTTATTTGAATGAAACATTTTTCTAATGTGAATTGAACATTTTTTTTAATCATTTTTTTATTAATCATGTAATTCTGTTAAATTTTTATAAATTATTTATTTGATTTTACATTTTACTAATAAATTTTCAGAATTAAAAAAAAAATTATTAATTAATTATAATATTTTATTCTCTTTTTAGCTTCGTAATAATTCAATTGCCAATTTTTTAAATAATATTTTCATTATTAGAACTTAAAAATAATTATTAGATTTTAATATTAAGTATTTTATATTAATTGAAAGAATTTAATTAATCAATTTTGATCTAAAAATAAAACAATTTTATCTCTAATTTAAAGCTTTTAAATTATCGTTACATTTAAATTGTACCTACGCATAATTTTTTTTTTTTTAACAAAATCATTGCGTTTGCACAGCCTTACAATGCAAAATATGTACAATATTTAAACAATTTTACAGATTTTTTAAACCTAATATTTTCCTGAATTTAATTCCATTAATTGTCTGGCTGTTTAATTTTTATTTATTGAAAAGAATCATTTTATTAAAATACTGCAAATAAAAGTATTCTTTTATTTAAGTTAAATTTATTATTTGTTGATTTGGAATTGTTCATAAAATAATAATTTTAATATGGTTTGTTGAATAAAGGAAATAAATGAAAATTAAAGACATTATAAATTTGATATTAAATTTTGTCGAAAAAAATGTAATTTAAATTTTATTATCCCTTTTTTCTGAATAATCTTTAATAATAACAAGAATTCCTATTTCCGTTATTACATTTATGTAAATTTTTCTTAAAGCATACCATTTTTACGCAACATAAACGAATCCTACATGTGAACATTGGTGATGGGTACATGCGTATATGGGTAGGGCTTTATTCATTTCCTTTAAAATAATGGAAATCCAAAAAAAAAAAAAAAATACCAAGGATTTTTTCTGTACCGTGCAATGTAAGTCAACGTAGAAACTTCGTCTTCAACATAGGTCGGTATTAGTAGATACCGACTCGAGTTGAATCCCTAAATGATGTTTTATACTCTTCGGTTTTATATTTCGTAATCATATTATTTATTATTCTTATTTACTTTAGTGTATTTAAATAGCTGTAGATACAAGATACCTAACAGAGAGAAAGCATAAGTATGGTTTTAACATGAACGTGGTGCTAGTTGAAAAAAAAAATTACTTTCTGTGAATTGTGAAAGTATTATTATGTTGTATAATAATAATAAGTAATAATCTAAATTCTACTTATTCTAGCTCTAATATTATTATCATAAAAGAACACTTTATCAACTTTGTTCATAGCAGATTGTTTTGACTGCTATATGAGCACGCTAAGCAATACCTACCTAATATAATATAGGTAATATTATAACCATCTTGTTATTTATCATAATAATTTTATAAAGAAAATATAGAAATAATAGATGATTTTCGTATATATAGATTATATACGTTATATATTATCATGAACTTACGTTGAGACTCGTATTAGCTTAATTATTTTCACTAATTTTTGTTCTTCCCTGTTCTTCTATAATTTTTTTTATTTTTTCACTTAAAAACATTATTAAGTCTGAGCTCGAATTTTTTTTTTCATTGAATTCTAAAGTGTTCTTGCTGCTTCATGTAATATGGTGTTATTGATATAGCGCTTAAACTTAACTTTTGTGCTTTAAATTATATGATCAATCTAAAGCGCTTGTCATTGTTTAAAGTAATTTATTTAGAGATTATTTTTTTGTGTGATAGATTTAATCGTGTTGTTATGTTAAAACTTCAAAAGATCCTAGCACAATGAAGCTCAATACTTGAAATTAAATTTTCTATAAAACTTTTTAATATTATTGCATACCTACCTCCTGATGTTAAAAAAATAAATTACTCTCGCTATTCTCAAATTATAATATTTCATTAAATATTGATCCGACTATTAATGTACGTCATTGCTGATAATGATGATAAATCAATAATAGATTTTTAATATACATATCAACAAAATAAGATCTAAGCTATAATCTAGAGAATTTAAATGTTAAATGGACAAATCAATAAAATAATAATAAATATCTTTAATTATATTTTATATCAAACTTCAATCTACTGAAAGTTTATATCGATATTTGAGTATCTTGAGAGATTTGAAACAAATGCATCGAGATATTTTGTAATTTAGCTTTGGCTAACCCAATAAGCATTTTTATACGTCTATAGACCGTCTAAAGTTTATATTTAATATTTATGCTGCACAGTCTATATACGATACATAAACGGTATATGAGCGCGTTCAGTAGTGACCACTTTGTTAGTTAATTAAGCAACGTTGCTTATTAAGCAAAAAGGAGAGGATGGAGAAATTTGTTTAGTTAACTAACAAAATCGCTTATTTAACTAACCACAATTATGTGTCGTTCAGCACGCGCATAGTAAGTTGATTATGTCAAAAATATAGATGCCAATGAAAATAAAAGTTAAACAAGAATTTGCGCTAATTCTTTATTCAATTGATCGTGATCCTTTCATTGAAGGCAAACTAAAACATTTAAATTGTTATAATTAAAACCTCAAAAAAACCACAGTAATGGTCACTACTGAACGCCCTTTATATACGGTATATAGCGGAACATTAGACTCAATAATTACAAGCTGCTAAATGGTTTAATGATAGTATATATAAGCTATAGTCTTCTTCATACGGTCTATAGACTTCTAAAAATGGTTATAGGATAAATATCTCGAAATTATAAAAAAAAGTCTGAAATTATGTAAATAAAGTTAGCCACAGAATTTAGCTTTAATTTCGAAAATAATTATGAATTGAGAAACTGCCTAAATATTATAGGATGTAAATTTTAAGTACATCACACGATATATATTTGTATATTTCAATATATAGTATAGTAAATAGGCTGTCCCTCAAAATATAAGGTGCTATGAATCGTTCTTTTTATAATTTCTCAAGGCAATAACTAAATATATAGACCTAACCTTTAAATTATTTTTCATAGATATTTTATAATTTTGATATTTAAAACAAGCTGAAATTCAATCATTTATTTCAAAAATGTTACTCAAATTTCAACAGATTTTCATTTTACGATAAGAAAGTAGAAACAAAATGAATTAAGGAAATAATCTAAATAATGTTCAATTAGACCCAGCATAATATATATTATATAATATAATGTATATTGTTTATATATATATGTTTATTGTTTATATTCATATTCATCATCTATATAATCTACGATTATATAAAAATAAATATAGTACTTTTTGATGGAATCAAACAAATTCTCATACATAAAAACATAAGTTTAGACATCACCAAATTTATAAAATTATAGCAAAACTTACCGAACGAAAGCTGCTCAAGCATTTTAAATCAATAAATTTTCCTGTTATGATTACCTACACATCAATATCAATAATGAGAAACTATAATTTATATAGGGCTTGACGTATTCACGTTAGATGACTTGACGATAAACATGTTTTTTTATTCAATACTGAGAAATGATTTTATATAATAATAATCCGTTATTGATTATATTGAATCGGTCTTAAATATTTTATTGATTGCTTTTGATATAGTTTAAATATTTGGAGAAGTATATTATTTTCGTTTATTTTATGGTTCTTTCTATTAAGTAAACAGGCAGTCAGGCACCCAAATACTTTCTAATCGATGTTTATACTCTTATTTATATTGATACTTGAAATTTAATATATATGATACCTAAGGTGAGAAACTCTAAGTAAACTCATAAAAAAAAATGGTTATTCTTAATATTTAGTTAAGAATATTTTTATTATTATTTATTATTATTATTTTATATTATCATTATTATTATTCATTATTATTATTCTCATAAGCTTACTAAAGAAAAAAAAAAAGAATGAAAATATATGAAATTCTCTATACCTATACACTCACCCGCTCAATCACTTGTCATTTTATTTAAGCTCATCTCAATTTATTTTCACGTTTATTTAATAATGAAAATCATATTTAAAAAAAAAAATCTTTTATTGAAATTTTTATTTGCGAAAATGTATTTATATTTTTATTTCATTCTTTATTCTTATTTCTGACAGATTATTTGAATATAAATTCATTGAAATTATTTTTATTTATTTGCATATTATATGTTTATGTGCTCTTGATACCTGTATTTTATAGAAAGAAAAAATGTCTGTATATAATTTAACAACACCACCACTCAGTTATTATTATGTTCTTCGTTTTTTACAAATCTACAAACAACACGTAACAAATAAAAACATGCTGCCAATAAATTGGTACAGGGCTTCATTTTTGTAGTGATGGATAGAAATGTTAAAAAATCGTGATTTTCTTTCTAAATTGTTATTACATATTAGTATTATTTTTCAAAATCTATTATTTTAATAAATAAATTCTTTGACGCATCCGAACGCATGCGTTGTTAGAGGCTCTACACGTTTCTCAAAAAGTTACGTCGATTGAGAGCATAATTTTTTTGACGCATAATAACGCATCACCATGCGTTTTTTTCCGCTGCGGCAAATTGGACACTTGCGTTTCACGCCGAGCTCTACAACATAGTTAAATTTCAAGAAAATCGTCAGAAAGGTTTTCGAGATATTCATAAAAAAAGCAATAAAAAAAAAAAAAAAATCACGTTTACAAAGCTTCTATTTTTTTCAAAAATGAAGCAATAGAAAAAAAAAATAATAATGATTTTTGGTATAAGTATGTTTTATATGACAAATCCATACGAATCGAATATTTAAAGAGTGTGCTCCAATATTTAATTATGCGAAATTTGTTATTAAAATTATGTGAAAAAGTTATTCAAAATAAAAAAAAAGAAAAAATAATTAAACGAATAAAAATACAAATCATAATCAAATGAAATATCAGAATTTATCACCCAAGGTCCCAAGTAGCACGGTTTTGGTAATATGTATTACTATATATAATTATTACCTTATGGTAATTACTAAAATGTAGTTAAATTACTGATATATTAACATATAGTATTATTGGTAAAAATATTGGCAACAAAAAGCGATGAATGCTCTACCACACAGTTGGTAATTAATAATAAAATTAACAAAATTAGTAAAAAGAAATTGCTAACGAAAAACCAGTTTTTTTTATGGTTTTTTTTTGTTTTCTTACACTTTTGATTTCTCTTTTTTTTCGATTTGCTTCGTTTTCATTTCAGTTCTTCTTTTTCTTTATTTTGGTATTTTTTATGATGATTTTTTTTTTTAAATTTGCCTTTTACAGGTTTAAAACATGTAAATCTTTGTATTATAAAGTGTTGCACGCTTTGTCTATTAGCCTATTTGAACTGCGAGGTTTATTGTGCTGGTAAACGTATATATATGGTTATATGTATGTATAATATTACCAAAATTGGTGAAAAAATTACTGATAACAATCATTTCAAAAATCTGTATTCTTATTATTATTTAATTATTGAAAATTAAAAAAAAAACAAAAACAAAAATTGTTAAAATGATTAAATAAAAATAGTAATTACGAAAATATGTTATTTTGTTACAAATAAATTACTAAAAACTATTACCAATCATAAGTAAATAAAGTATTAAAAATAGTATTTATCAAAATCGGTCACGAAACTATTAAATAACCAACAAAAAGTGCAGTAATCTTGTTGCCAAAATTAGTAATTCTATAGTAACAAATGCCACTTGGCTCATAGATTTTTATTTGTTTGCTTTTAATTTCAAGAATAATTAGTTTTTTTCTTTGTTGTTTTTTGAGTATATATAATAGATTTTTCTACTTAGATCAGACTTAACAATTCTAGAATCAAAAATTATGAGTACGAGAACAACTCATTTTGGACGTCAATTTTTTTTGTTAATGTGTTTTGTTCTTTTTTTGCCTTTAGTATTTAAAATGTCGTTAGGCTAAAAGATTTGTCATCTCATGGTTAAACATAAATATTTAGGAGTTCTTGAGCTATTCTGTGTATATTGAAATTATATATTATATATACAGGCCTAACTGAATTCTGATCAATAATAAGTATAATATTTTACGGTACGTAATAAAGAATTATATGTTCAAAGATAAGAGATTATATTATAAAGATTAATGTGAAAATGCGGAACAAAGAATATTAAAAAAAAAAAAAAACGAAATAAGAAATAACAAAATATGATATGCGCGGCTGTTAATGATTTTCTGGGTGTTTTTTGTTAAAATAAATGCTGACAAATACTTAACATCACCATAATATTCAGTTTTATATTTGAACATAATGAATGTTTAAATTTTAATATGTGACTTTATGAACGCCATTTATGTTTGATTATGATAAGTTTAAATTTATAATAAGTTAACGATCGACGTTGAATTATATTGTATGAGTCAAATATCTTATAACCAATTACATTCAATGGTTAAAACAATGTTTTAGACTGCAATACTTCAAATGAATCTGATGAATTGATTATATATTTAAAAAAAAAATCTTTTGCCCGTATTTGTTACTGAACCATTCGGAAGATGAATGTTAATACGTTTGAAAAGCTTTTAAGCATTATTCCCATAATATTTCCACTTAGGTAGGTAAGCATCTGTTACAATAATGTTCTATCCGTTGTGTACTGCAGACGCAGGATGTAATTGTAATATTAATGGAATTAAAGCTTGATGAATTAAGTTGATGGATGTCGACGATAACTCTATTGAACATTTTATTTTTGCAGCATGTAAAAAGCTTTTTTTGTAAAATAGTTTGATTGTTACAATATACAAATACAGGGCATCCAGGTATGAGGTATATTGAAAACATTTAAACTTTTCTAAAAATATAAAATCAAGGGCGGAATGCAGCAATATTGTAATAAACGTCTTTGTAGTATATATGCTTTTGAAGTAGGTTACTGAACACATCATACGTAATTAATTATATAATTGTAACTAATGATATATTTCGAGAGCAAATTAACACGATCATATCAATTTCTTTTGAAAGCTCGTTATTCAGTAAAATTTCAGAAAAAAGAAGTCATTAGGAGATTCTATTATTTTAATAGATTTCTTAAATGACCGTGACATTAATTACCAAATCATCTCCGATAAGTAAGTAAAAGTATATTGAGAATATTTCATTTATAATGAGCCTGCAGTCATAAAAGACAACAGTTAAACTAAATAGACGAACTTGACACTCTTCACTTCAAATATAAGAAAACAATAATGTAATTAATGCTTATGTTAATTGCTTTACTAAGATAAAATCCATGAAGTTGTTAAAAGAAATGTCGAGAGAATAAGTAGGTAGTGTTTGTCGAAAAAATAGACTGTAGATTAGGCCATAGAACAATAGAAAAAAAAATTGTGTGATGTTTTTTTCTTAACTTTTTTTTTTTTTTTTGCTTATCATCAAAGAAAGGCGCATTCTTTGTAATGCTGGTACAAGTTTTTGCACACTCAGTTTATAAAAAATATATAACGTTATTTTTAAAATCAATAAAACTAAACAAGTACCGAGAACACTTTGCGCTCATATATTCTTTTTTCTATACATATAAAAATATATCTACATTTGTGCCTCTTGTTTTACTTTTTTTTTTCTTTGTATTTAAGATTTAAGATAAAACCAAGTATTTTGTTAACAACATTTGTTTTTTTTTCTCTATTTTTTTCAGGTAAGTCGACCATTTGTTTTGTTCATAATTTGGCTCACGTTTTTCCTGTAAGTAAGTATATGCATTACATTTACATTATATAAATATATTGGAAGGAGGTGTACGGGTATATATGCCAATACCTTTAAGATACATAAAATTCAATGTGTTATTGAACTACGTTAGATATTATTGTGCATTTATTGAATACAAATTTTCGATTTTCTCTTTTCTTTCGTTGCCGCTTTATTTTATTGTGTATATTGTGATTGAACACTGGCCATACAATGCAATAAAAATAATAACAACGTTAAGAAGATTAAATCGTAGAAAAAGGTTTAGTTTTCTAGTTTGAAAGTGTAATGAGAATTTCTACCGTAAGTTTATTAACATATATATTATATATATATATAATATACTGTTCAACTAGATAATTTAATATGAGATATTGATAAAGTCCAGACAGGTTAACAACGTATTTAAATCACGTTTTACTTTATATCATGAATTGATGTTGGTATATATCTTATTGAAATGTCTTTTAGAAATGGTATCATTGAATGAATAATCTAATATTTATAGCTTTATTTTAAGTACCTGAGGGAAAAAAAATTCTTTGTTAAACAAAAAAAAAAATCTAATAGTAATTATTTAATTTAGTATTTAATGAATTGGAAATGAAATCTAGTATACGAAAGGAATTTAGGTTGATAAGCTATTTTCTTCAGAGAAAATTCTATATCATAAATGTTTTAGTTAAGAGAATTCAAACAGATGTCAGATAATGCGTATTTTGGTTGTTTTCTTTGAATGATATTATACTATTAGAATATATTATCTCTCTAAAAGAACAATAAATATTTCGATTAAAGGAAAAAGTATGTAAAACAAAATGCTATCAACTTTGAATATTAAACAAGAATATTAAAAATATTATTCAGTTTTGGTTTAAAAAATTTCATACAATTTGAGTTTAAATTATCGTCTGAAACTTTCTAGTGTAATTTAAATTTTGGTGTGTAAAAGAAACTTTAACTAGAATAAGTGATTATAACTGTATAAAACAATGGAATTATTATTGAAAATTTAAATTAAACGCAGAAAGTGTATTGTAAATTCAAATCAAGCAATTATTAATAATATTTCAAATTGACTCAGTATAATTGTACTTATAACACCTCTATATACTTATAACTATTATAAGAAGTTTTCATTTTCTATTTATTCAATAAAAATAGATAATTTTGGTTTCTTTAGTATTAATATACAATTAAAATGTACTAATAGCTATCTTTTATTTATTTATTTATTTATTTTTTATTGGTTTATTTAGATAGTAAGTATTTTATTAAAATGGTTTTACAAGAAATTGTAAAATATTTTTCTTTTCTTAATCAGAACGTTCTATTTGATTAATAATATCATATGTTAAGATTTATTCATAAATTAACATATTTTTCATTGCATTGAAAGAGTAAAATAAAGTACAATTAATATTTTGGAAATTAATTTTTCAATTCATAATTTTTTACGAAACTGAGACTTAATTTAGTTTATAGTATTACCACGATAACTTTGCGAAATTAAATTTGTGATCACGCAACGTATTTTGTTGTTATTTTTTTTTTTTTTTTATTATTTAGAGCAAAAAAAGAAAAAAACTAAAAGTCATTGTCATGCGTTGCATTGTAAACCATTAATTTTGCGATTTTGACGTGATCACGTGAAATTCGTTAAAAAATAAAATTGCAAAGTTATCGTGGTAATACTATTGCTTCCTTAAGATGTGGTTAAAATTATTATTTAATATATTAAAATGTCAATCAAAAGATATTAATTTATTTATATATTGAAATAGTTAGCCACAATATTTTCATATAATATAAATTTGAATGTATAATTGCTAATGATAATTTTACATTTATTTAATGGTACAAATCCAATCACTTGCTATAAAAACAAGCTGCCAATGGATTGGTACACGACTTCACTTTTGTGAGAAATCCTGGAGGAAAAATTTGCTAAACTAATACTTAATTTTTTTCAAAATTTTACAAATTTCTCAAAATTGAAGTCTGAAGATGACTAAATTGAATTTAGCAAAAATAAAAAAACACCAAAAAAATTATGATCTATGAAGAAAGAAAATTATGTAATACAAAACTGCTAAAAATTTAACAACGTGAGATGTTCAATAGCTTATATATATTTAAAGATTTAGCGATAAATAAAATATATTACTAAATAGTAGTATCACTGAGCAATCATCATTCATATTATTCATTTTACATAATTAATAGGTTAAGCATTACATTAAATTAAAATTTTACAACCATTGAATTAGACCTCATACACTACAACTAACTTTAACACAACATTTATCTTAAATATATTCATTTTAAATATATTAGAAGTGCATCGTGAGAAATTGTATAAATTTTAACCGTATGGGGGAGAACAATTTCAAATCCATTTTTAATAATTGTCTCTGCAATCAAAAACTAAAGCATCATGACTAAATTTTCAAATGGGTAATAAGATTTATTTATAGTTTGTCTATATATACAGTAGGGTGGTTCGTTTCCCAAAAGCTTAAAATTTTCTAGCTCCAAAAGCATTTTTAGATGTGGCTGGACCTAAAACGACTATTTTTAATGTTAAGGTCCGAATTTTTTAAATTTTAGCCACCGCTCAATCCAGTTGAACT
>JAABKK020030978.1:0-15592 GCA_011634745.2 Catotricha subobsoleta
CGTTGGATGCGGAATAAGCGTGCCTTGAAAATATATATGTTTTGATTTTGATCAGTTTAGTTTTTCGATTCAAAAAATCAAAAAAAATGATTTTTTGAGTGATTTTTTTTTTACAAATTCGATCAAATATGATGAAAAATTTCTCCAAATTAAAAAACCTTAAATGCAGAATATATTTGTTTTTAATTTTGCACATTTCGCCTATATAAAGTTTTTTGATCAAATTAATTTTGAGGGAGGCTGTCATACAAAAAACTGAAAACCAAAACTGATCAAAACCAAAACTGATCAAAACGAAAACCTATATATTTTGTCACAATTCCGAATCTGCGTCCAACGGTAGGTCAATCATCAAAATCCGTATAAAAAATTATAATAAAAGAACATAAAATCAAATATTTATTCCGTTAATCATGTAAAGAAATTATTATCTGGCGCCTAAATATTATTGTTCAGTCAACATTGCTTGTGTGCGTCGGCATAGTTGATTGAAACGCACTGAAAACAGGCACCATTCAATTACAAACAAAAAAAAAATAATAGATATTTACATTTTTCTTATTTCAGTCTACTTATTAAGTTTTAATTTACTTTTTAAATGTTCTTTCAAATCAAATTGGATATTATTTATTCAAATAGACGCTTAACATCTTTGGTGCTATTCGATTTTATTTTATGTTTCGCCTTTGCTGAAAACGGTTAGACGTTACAACATCAATTAACTTATTTATATCCAATTCTATTCTATCATCAACTTTCTCAATTCATATAAATATTCCTAGAAAATCAAAACGACGTCGCTTTTATTCTTTTTACCAAATCTATGTAAGAATTCGATGTGTCTTTCTTGTCCGTTACGAAAAGTTCTTATTCTGAAAAATGTAATGTGTTATCCAATTTAACTCAGATATTTTGATAGTCAACCTGTCTCAAACTAATTGTGTTTTTAACACTTGAAAAGTGAACAATCCAAAAGAAACTTTTTATTTGAAGTAAAATCAGTTCGTGCCCAAAGTTTCGATAAATCTTTTAATATGTACTCGTAGGTAGAGTGGACGGTTAATAATTTAACATGTAAAATATTTTATTCTATTCTTCATTTTTGATTTACCACTGATTATATCCTTCAATTATTCATACAATTCATTCATTTATTAAGAACAATATTACTGGACGTCTGCAGAAGAATTTTTATGTATAGAATAAAGTTTTGGATATTATATTAACCTCGACCTTATAGTACTATTAGAATATACTGAATGAAAAATTTGAATCTTGTATTTATTCTATAAAGAGTGCGATGGTATCTACAAAGAAAAGAAAAAACGGTTCTCTTGCGGGCTTTGATTTCATTTCATAAATGTTTTACTTTGGCTTTTCTTTCTTTTTAATTAAATAAAACAGAATTAAAAAGAAGTCCTAAAAAAAAATATACTTAGAGCAAAGAAATAGATTAGATGGTGTGAACTCTTTACAAGTGTTAGTCAAATGGATACTAACCTGCCCGACCCAACTCGGATATATTATAGCAATATGATACTTTGTATATTATACAAAATTATAAGAAAAAAGGTTTCTGTAGCGTTCATATGTCGATGCCCATGCCATAAAAACCAAAAAAAAAAAACAAAAAAAACAAACAAACAAACAAGAATGAAAGAAAGAAACACATGAAATTTTCTTTTAATACAAAATACAATGTTTTCAATGTCTTTATACAAATACAGAAATACATAATATTTACTTTGAACGACGTATTCAAAAATGTATGAAGTCGCGTGAGCAAACAACATATTCTTTAATATTATACAAAATGAGTTTAAAATAAGACACACAAAAATACAATTTGTTTATGCGCACATTGCACATAATAGCATTAAAAACGTTTAAAAATAAAATTACATTTGTGCATTTATATAAAATGTTTAGTATAAAAGTGCTAGATTTAAAATAATTATTACATACCGTTTAATGTTGTGGTCATTGACTGGTACAAATACAATATTATCATTCTTTAGTACGATATAATATAAATTTCATTCAAAATATCTGCCTATATATTAAATATTTGTGATATTTTATTCAAGTACTTATTATATATTCTATATTCCATTCATTTATTTCAAACGAAATTTTATTCGTATTCAAACGATGTTTTTGAAAGTAATTTAGATAATTCAAAATATCTCTTCATTTCTTTTCTTTTTTTCCTTATCCTTTTCAATAAGAAAAAAAAAACAACAACGATTAACTTTAATTAAAAATAAAATTGATAAAAAAATAATATTATTTATTATTTAATTATCAAATAAAAACCACATGTAAATTTTTCAATTAACACAAACGACCGATTTTAACGTAACACAATTTTCCAACGTACACACACACAGACACATAATTAAAACTGCATCATAAACAGAAATCACTTAACATATTTATCCAACTTTAAATTTACCATTATTATTAATATATCTCACAGTTGTAATAATAATTGTGTGAAAAATTCACGTACCATCCGTACGTGTCTAGATAATATAATAATATCAATAATAATGTGTAACATACACCTCATAAATTTCTCTATTGGAAATGGATAGACGAAAAAGCAAAATAAAAACGAAAATACAAGAATAAATAAAATAAATATATATAAATATAAAAAAAAAAAGAAAAAAAATGAAGAGAATACCATACAAAGAAAGCATCAAATTCACTTAAAAGTATTTTAGAATAAATAAAAATGAATAGAAAAAATAAACCAAAAAAAAAAAACAAAAAAATAATAATAATAATAAAATATAAAAAAAAAGAAAAAAGTTTTCATATATCGCATTTATATAACATTAGGCGAGCAAGCATATTATAGTCTCCATCATAAGAATATAAAAACAAATTCACACAAAACTCTTGAAACGATAGATATAGAGTGGTACCTTTAACAGAACTTCCAGTTCTATTTTATATTATATATATTTATTTCTATATTGTGAAATATATAAAAAAAAAAATAAAATATAATTTTTTATATTAAAATGTTCACTTCAAGGCATTTTCGGTTTTATATGGCAAACGGAAATGAAAAAACAAAAAAACATACGCGACCATTCAACAAGACTTGCTAGAATATACTGTCGCAGGGTTGGTTTTTCAATGGATGAAAATTCTACAATGCCATCATATAGAATAGACATAAGAATCCATTCACCCCATTTGTGTTCCTGCGCTTTGCGATAATTGACTTTTCGATATGAATTTTCCATGTTCTCGGGTAAGGGGAGAGAACCCCAGCTATAAATGTTCGGCATTATAATTTATGGTTGCTTTTTACATTTGGAAGGAGCGATATTGGCATTTTTTTTTTTTTTTTACTATGCAATATTCAATGGTTATGGCTATACACACTTACAGCAGCATTTATATTACCTATATATAAAAAAAAAAAAAAAAAAATGAAATGAAATGTATGGTGTGTACTTGCAAATATTATCTGTACTCTTTACTATATAGATAATCAAAGTTGAATTTGAGGATAAATATTTGTTTATATGGTTTCATATATTTTTCATTGATATCATAAAGGTGAATTTTAAAATAAAAAATATTCGTCTTTTTTTGAAATCAAATGAAGGAATTTCTATTAATAATTCTGTCTCATTTGGGCCTGAAGACGTAATGATTTCAAATTTTATATATAAATCCTTTATGATTGAACATTCCGAAAAAAAAAGTAACAAACATCACAGAATATTAACGTATTCAAACAGTTAATAAACTCCAACTAACGAATATCTTGTTCTAATTTCATTATTGCCAACGTTTGAATCAAATCCAAATCGCATAGCATTACTCACTTAAACTAAATAATATAATATTGATTGTCTTTCTAACGTAAAGAGTATAAGTATTAGTCCGAAAAGATATTTTCAAATATGGAGACATATCATTTTTAGTAAATAACTCTTTTATGAGGGGCATGTCTCATGAGTCCATATTGCAAATAAATTAAACATAATCAAAAGAATTAATCAAAGGAATTTCGTTGAACATTTTTAAATTCTTAAAATAGTAATTGAAATAAATTTTCGTTATCAGTCGAATTGCCAAGTTCAAATTTGAACTGAAACCAAATATGTTTGAATGAAAATTCTCATTTTCACATTTACCCTTAAATTATAAGTTTCCGTTGAGTTCAGAAAATCAGAAATGACTATAACTATTGGCAAGGTAAATAAATGTGATGTTAATAAAAAAAAATAGAAGAGAACTATGTATTTTCAATATTCATATGTTTCACAAAAATTCGTTAAATAATAAACGATTGAAGCTGGGTAAAATTAACCCACCGTTCTGAGTATAATAAAAGTTGAGCTAAGAAAAATAAATATTTGAATAAACACCAATTAAACTTCAACGAATATTTTTCAACTTTTATTCATTAACGCCTTAAGAAATTATTGAATGGTTAAAGCTGCTTACATGC
This sequence comes from Catotricha subobsoleta, assembly GCA_011634745.2. Lineage (NCBI taxonomy): Eukaryota > Metazoa > Arthropoda > Insecta > Diptera > Cecidomyiidae > Catotricha > Catotricha subobsoleta. Next base: position 4,481 of record JAABKK020030978.1, read on the forward strand.
AGAGTTTAATATCTTTGGTAAGCTGTCAACTTAATTTTAATCTTATTTTCTTTACTCCACTTTGAGAGTCTACCAGAAAACTGTGCCAAAATAAAAATTGTTCAAATTTCTGATACCGCGCACACAAATCTATCTACCATCTGTAATATGAAAAACTTGAAAAACTAATTTATATTTTAATTTAATCTGTATGTACAATTGGAACAATTTTACATTGTATATAAATGGCATTTGTTTTCTATTTAATTACCACGTACAATTTTCGTACAACCATTTCTTTTTCAACTTTATATTTTAACGATGTTTATCATTAACGACAACAACACATAAGAGTTATACGATCTTTTGATTCCATTCATTGTGTGTAGTCGAATAAACATTTTATAAAATTGTTCAAGTATCTATCGAATTATATGTATTTAAATAAACCACAATTACATTTCAGTAAAACATTCGAAAAGGCGTAATGAACATTCAAAATACAATATCATTATTATAATTATCTCATGATAAAGTACTTTCAATAGGCATTCATTTAGAATTCATCAGTTTATTTATCATTAAACAATTTTCTATCTAATATTCATTTGAATATTTTGAATGTTGTTTAATGATAGTGAAATTCGAAGGGTTTGGTGGATTTGTTATACAAATCAATAATTTGTTAATTAATTATTATGGTTATTCATCGTATTTATATATAGATACCATTACCATACATATATCATCTAATATCTATACACCGTTTCTCGGCGCTATAGTAAATAAATTATTTAAAAGATATTATCAACAATTTTCATTTACAAATGATGCAATGAATCATAAGACTTTTTTCAAACTGACTGCCAACCTATTTCTTTTTATCATTGTTCTATTTTATAGTAAATTGTGTTTCTTTTAAGTTTTATTTATCATAAAGAAACCATCAGTAAACTCTAAAAACAAATATTTGAATAAAAAAAAAAACAAAAAACGAAATGAAAATTGTATGAATTCTATATTTTAATATCATCAATAATTGTGTTTAATACCAGATAATCTGAAAGCTCGTTGTTTTTATTTCACCTCATTTCATATATAAGATTTATGGAACATATTGATATAAGTTAAGTCCTCTGAGAATAAATTTGGATTTGTGCAAAGATTTGTACTTAACTGGAGGTCTACGGAATTATTTTGTTTGTACACTTGACTAATACTAGGAAAACTTTTGGGTACCCTAAATCGTAATCCCGCCAGGTAAAAATAGCAAATATTTGTGATAAAAACTTTTTTGATTAATGCTTTTCAGTAATACATAGATGGAAAAATAATAATCTTTTTAATTGTATCCGATACTTTATATTCGATGATACGTTTTATTGGATATAGCCCATATAATAATATAATTAATATATTTTTGTCATTTTCGACATGAATAAATAATGAAGCGATTTCTGTTAAAAAAAAAGATTTAGTTAAAACTGGAGCTTGTTTTATCATACGAGATATTGATGGTGCCCGTGCTTTTCGCCGAAATACCTTTTCGCCGAAATACCTTTTCGCCGAAATAATTTTTATGACACTTACGCTTTTCTATGTGGACCCATTTTCTTTTCTTTGCATGAAAAAGTTCATGATATATTCACATCATATTTACTATCACATTCACTATTCATTTTCACAGTTTTTCGGCGAAAAAAAAATTCGGCGAAAAGGTATTTTGGCGTAAAAACCGGGAACCGATATTGATACATACTTAATTATTATTGTAGTTGTTCCTTAAAGTAATTGTCTATCATTGCTTTAAAAGTGTTTTATTTTTGTTTTTTAAACTGCTTTTCACAGTCATTTATCGCATTGATGGTGTTGAACATTTTGATTAGAGCAATAGACATCTTTCAATAAAAATTCTACGCCTTTTGTGATCCAATCCCTAAAATGCTTGTTCAAACATTGTTCAAAATTGTTTAATCTGGCGAAACACTCAAAAAGAAGAATATATATAAATTTTTCAAAGTACTCTTATTCAAAGTAAAATTTCTAGTGGTATTTTAATTATAGATAGCATACGCATTTCAAAGCATGCGACATATAAGAAGTATAATTGAAACAAATATCACATTTTTTACCATTATAATTTTGTGCAGACACACAATTTTTGGATAAATTTTATAGAAATCGAAAGCTCAAGTGTTATGTGTTTGTTAAATCATAGAATCAATAGATAAAAATTCTCTTATGTTTTTAAAAATAATATATTTCGGAATTATTTACATCTTTTCATTTTCATTTTTATCTTCTTTTTTTTTTCAATATGAAAAGGAGAACAATATCACAAAAATAAATATCAATAATACCATGGGCCATGGGTATTGTAATTATATGTAGTAAAGGTCAAAAGTTAACTTTAGTTAATTTCATTTTTTTTTTATATTCAATTAATTTTGTGATTAAATTAAAAACTTTAGTTTGTCATCTAGTTGTTGTCTATAGGTTGCATCGGAAAACGTTTTTTCTCGAATTTCCACTAGTCGCAGTGCGCGAAAGTTGTGGAAAGGAAACGAAATCTTAATTTTTTTTCCCCAAGCATTGTTGATCAAGAAAATATTTCTAAATACCAGTTCTTTGCGATGCCATAACTTTCGTTTCTGAAGGGTAATTTATGAAAATCCGTATGATTCGGAAACCTTATACTCTATTCCATTTAACTAATCACTTTTTGAAACTTTCATTCCTATTTTAGAAAATAAGAGAACTTTTTCACGGCACTCTTCTTCTATACAATTCTTTACAATTGAATTTATTAACAAAACTATACTAATAATATCAAATATAGAATAGCCAGAGACGCCATATAGTTTTTTAAATCTAAGATAGGACCTTTACATCCAGAGATAAATTGAAATTAGAAAACAAATGTCCAGCAATTATTATTTGTATATAGCAGCGCACTCAACGGGATGTCTGAGAACTATACGACCATCAAAAACGGATTCCTTGGGGTCGATTTGCAATATATCGACTCAACTTGTTTTAAAATTTAAAAAGAAAATCTGGAAATACATATTTCCATTTTAATCAGAATTAGTCGGTATATTGAATTCGAAATATCTCCAGATTAAAATGTAAATATCTCCAGGTTTTCGTTTTAAAATTTAAAACATGTTGAGTCGATATATTGGAAATCGACCGCAAGGAATATGATGGTCTCATAGTCCCATCCATCGAGCGATCGTTAAAAGTAATCATTTGAGCGAAATTTTCAATCCTTGCATAGTCAATAATATTGAACAAGGATAAGATGACGCGTACTTATTAGAAAATTCGAATAACAAAACAAAAAATATATTAAAATGTGTTATTCATTTTCAATCATTAGTAAGTTTTCTATTTCCTTTTAATTTACAATTACATATTCATTGAGTGACTGATTTTATTTTCTGTTTTATTTTATACGTTTCTTTAGAAATAAGATATCGTCATAATCGTTTTTGCAAACGAATTATGAGTCATTCAAATATTTATTCACACTATAAATTTGCTGATGACTTTAATAATAATAATAATGATGATAATGATGTTGTTGATGATGATGATGATAATATAACTATTACGTTTTGTACTAATTTTGAATATGTTTGTGTTGCATTGGTATATTTAGTAATACATACTTAGACTTACCTAAGTTCTAATAAAAATATATTATGAGTAGTATAATAATAAATAAAAAACAACAAAAAAAAGGTGAAATGTGCATGATAACAGAATTACAACTAAATAGATAACCAACACATATTTAATCATCAGTAGATATTCTAATGTTTATTGTTTCATTAAGTATCGCCCAAAGTCTTCATATGCAATGGTCTATGATAAATAAATTCTTCTTCTTCAAAAAAAAAATTTAATCGTCAAAATCAACAATATATTTATGTATTATAATGATTTTGTAGATATTTTCTCAGTATCAATACTTTGACAAAACATACATTATACATATATAGTCAACATCTAAATCAAATATTAAATATATAATTTCATCATACCGGAAAATTTATCAGTTAAGCATTTTTACTACAAATATCAATGCGTAATAGGCCCCGTACACTCCCAATCCAAATTAAAAGTGGTCGCAAATTTTTAATAATATTTGTATAATCAAAATTACGATTGTCTGTTTACTCTTTAGATTTTGTATAAGTATGTAGGTGAGGTGAGGTGATAATAAATGTTTAGCTATGTGTAAATCTATGTATTTTAATATAATTGTATTATATAAATTTATCGTATGTATTGCATATTTTTTTTTATTCCATATCTATTCTTTTACACTTATCTTATCATAAATGAACAAAAAAAAAAAAAAAAATTAAAACTTATCAATTTTAACGCTATAGTTCGCATATAATATTAACCTGCTCTGCAGCCCATCGATTTAGAAAACATTTTTTTTTGTTATCTGCACTTGTGTATTTGATAACGTAGCATAAAGACGGATTCATTTTCTATTATTATTATTATTTTTTTATTCCACATTTTAGTTGGAATTTGTAAAAAAAAAAAAAAAAATTAAATAATAAATATAGAGTTAAACTGTTGTACATATAACATTTTATCACTCATATTTTATTTAAATCGAATCCTAAAACGACCAAGTAGTATTTTAAACAATTGTATTACTTGACGGTGTTCTAAACGAAAGATTTAAGAGAGAAATCCTGTTAAAATAAAAGGAAAAAAAAAAATTAAAAATGGTGTCTGTCGAAACAATTGGTTCAATTTTTTTAAAAGTTTTCAAATTGGTAAGTTTTTTTTTTTATAATTTGGTTTTAATTTTGAACATAAAATTGTTGATAAATATAAATATAAATATGAATAATAATGGATTAAAAAGAAATAATCATTGCTCTTTTGGACTAAAAAAAAAAAAGTACGAAAAAAAACAAAAATGCACACAAGGCAATCTGAGAAATTCTCAAATAATTAATTATAAATAATATATTATTTTCAATTGGGATTAATAGCTAATAAGCCAAATAAAGTGTGTAAGTTTTGATAACCACGCCCCAATTATCTGAACAATTGCGTAATAATTCAATTTCTATGTTAAGAATATTGTTGCAGTTCAAATATAAAAATGTAATAAAATAATTTACAATAAAACATAAAATCGTGATCGCAAATATTCTATTTTGTAGTTTTAAAAAATCTTTAAATGGCCATTAGTGGCATATAGATTGACGTGTGGGTGAACTCTATATATTTTGGTTGGGGTGTTTTTGGAAATTTCCCTATAGGAAAGTGTATTAAACATTTTGTTTAAATTGAATTTTGTAAACAACTATTTAATTGATCATACTATAAATTAGTGCATATTGAACTTTATGAAATAGCCAGGATATATTATGATAAAGTTTTTATTGTTCATATGCATTGCATATTAGTGTGCTATGTATATGCGGGTAATGTGGTATGCGTGTGAATATAACGAGAAATTTTTTTTTATGCTATCTTACTTGACATTGTTTCGAATAAAAAGCTAATTTTTAAAAATAATTTCATGATTAATCATTCTCATTTTTTCTTTTTTTCGTTTTCTTATCGCATTCGTTAAAAAGATTTATTTATTTAATAATTATTAAAAATTATATTAAAATATATCGATAGTTTTAAAATAAATATGTTTATCTTCTCAAAACGTACAACAGCAACGCAATATTTAAATTTAATATCAATAGTTCAGTCTATTGCTAGTTCAGTTAAATATTGACTTAAATTCATTATCCATTGAATAATTTTGATGAAAGTTTAAATCCGAAAAAGGATTTTTTTTTTTTTTTTTGACACAAAACAAAATAGGTCTAACACTATTATGCTTCGTTGCATGAATTAACTGAATATATTGTGCGTATGATGGAATGGAGGAGGGTCAGTAATCTGAGCAACAACTCACCGGATAAAACCAATCCTTTTTTATATACATTTTATTTTTTTTTCTATTCCTTATCTATGTTTTTTTCGTTTTTTTTTTTTTATTCAATACAAAATTATTTCACACAAAGACATGAATTTGCATATATGGTAAAATGATTCAGTAGTATAGAAGCTCAATGCTCAAACCAAATAACTATTTCACCATCAGAACCTATACAATACGCGTTTATAATAACCTAACCTATATTATAATATGGGTAGGACATACGACTTATACCAAGTATTGGGTTTATAACACGTTAAAAGGTCGACCACGGTATATTTATGTAGAAAAATGTTGAAATATAAAGTTTTCATCGGTTTTGAAAAGTTTTATTATTTTTTTTTTGTTTTTTTTTTTTAAATATCTAACGCAACATTTTGTATTTTGTTATTGTTATATTGTATTTGCAGGATAGATTCATGGTTGATGTTGTGTCAACAGTTACAATTCTATGTTTATAGATTTTTTTTTTATAAAATTACAATAAACTCAATCCTTGTTCATCAATTCATCAATCGTCAAATATTACTGTTTTTCTTGTTTCTTTTTCTACATTTATATCTATATAAATACGAATGTAGTATACCCGACCGCAACCATCCCGTTCGCCTGCTATTTAAATTCTTATTTTTGGCAGTTACATTATTTAATTTTGGTTGGTGTATTTATAAATGAATGCGTAAATAGTGTGCGACATTTTTTCTTTATTTTTAAGAAATTATGTCGACTATATTAAAACACGCACATTGCCCAATTTACATTATAACCTATAGGTTACTCACAAATATTTCAAACACTATAAATGTTACTTAGCCATTGGAATGTTGTAGGTACTCTAATTACCATTGATGATAAAAATCTTATCAACACGTCACATATAGTTTTACAAGAATTTAGTGTAAGATAATTGTGTATGCCACGATATAAAACAAAACTCAACTACAAAAAAAAAAAGAAGAAAAATGAAAAAAGAAAAACAAACAAGCAAGCAAGCAAAAAAAAAAGAAAAGAAAAGAAAGAAACTATTAAAATAAGTCATAAAAATAGCTATGAAAATATATTTTGAAACAAACTCATAACTTTGTATCGTAACATGTGTTGTAACAGTGCATTCCCCATTTCTGGTGGTCGTTACGTAACTATAACGTAACTCTGCGACTGTGTAGTAACTAAAACATACGCTACTGTCGTAACAGTTACGTAATTGCGACTAAAAATACCGCTTGGGTAATGAATTATGGTTCTGTACAAAAGCTAAATCCTATTTCGAATATATGTTAAAATGAACATTTTTTTTTTATCCGAAACAATAACTATATGTCAATAGTAAAAAAAATTGATTCACATTTAAATTTATAGGTTCTCAATTTTGTGGTGCTTATATTATATCGAACTGGTTATGGTGGTGATTTTTTGGGCGTTGGGGGTACATGGAATTTAAATGAAGAAAAAAGTCCTGATGCGGAAATTATTGCGTCAGGTGTATTTGTTGGATTTTTCATATATACAGCTGTACAACTTATAACATATTTGTTTGGAACAACAGCCCATAAAAGGTTCATTTATTAATTATTTGCCAAAAAATCATTATTGTTATATTTTTAATTTTAAAATGTTATTAATACACTTTTAGAGAGCTATCGGATACAATAATGAATATTGTAGGTGCATTTATGTGGGTAGCTGTTGGTGCTACAGCACTTCATTACTGGCATGGGTATATGGCTGATCATGATTTTTTGCTGGTTGTTCGGGAAAGAGTGGTAAGTGTTAATTTTTTTTTTTTTTAAATATTATTATTTGAATTGAATACGAAAAATGTGTGCATTCGTTATACAATATTTTGGATATTTTATTCGAACAATAAAGAAACCAAATTAGAATAATGAAGATAAAAGTTGATTAAAACATCTTGCCCAAGAACTCAATTTATTTTAACAAAAGCACGATTAGGGAGGGTTATAACAACACAAAATTTCATTAAAATATAATTTATTTAATTTTTTGTTCATAAAGTTTTACGGAATTTTAACCATCCGACTAGCCGGTACACGGGTACACATGTATTTAATAAAAAAAAAAATTATATATATATATATATATATGGAATATAATTTTGTATTAAAGCACGGATATTTTCATTGGTATTTCTTTTCATTCTTTTCAGGTGGGCTTAGTTCTTGGATCATTGTGCGTTGTATCCGGTGCGTTATATATTGTGGACACTGTGCTTGCTTTTATACATTTTGCTAAAGAGTAAAAGGAATGGAGCTGTATAGCAACAACAACAACAATAACAAAAACATTCCGATTTTATATTAAACTAATATTACGGTACAAACGCGCAAATTGATTTTATTACTTAGAATAAAAACAACATTAATGAACTAATTTAGCCACTAATAACTTTTTTAATATAATTAATTTGTAATAATAACTATAGTATTGCATTTAGTCAAATAGTTTTTTTTTTTTTTTTTTTAATTAACTTCTAATAATAATCATTTTTTATGATCAAAGAAAATATGACAAATTTTTTAATATTAAAACTATTAATCATACATTCCATCAATTAACCATACAAATACGTCAAGGACAGCAAATTACTTACAGACATATTTACCAATATGTAATTTACTAATCTTTAAGCAGTATCGAAATAAGCAAACAATTCGTAGAACCGCATTTGATAAATATAATATTTTTATTAATTTTGTATTATTCTGTTTTTATTTTTGGTTCTTTTTTTTAAATCATTATTTTACTTTTGTAATTTTGCATAAGATTTCATATTATTTTTAATAAATACGAGGCTTCATACGCCAAGAGCCAATTTTTTTTTTTTGTTGTAAAAAATTATTTAATTTCTCTTTATGAATTTTAAAAGGATGAAAATTTCATGTTTTCAAATACTTATAACTAGGAATATTATACGCGTATGTATAATTAATTCATGGGTCTCTTGGTGATGCTCCAGTTATTTCATGAAAGAAAATTTCTTGGTAATTTTTATTTTTAATGAAATTGTATAAACTATACAATCTGAAATGTTCTAGAAAATTTACGGCTTACAATCAAAAGGAAAAACTAAAGCATAATGAAATATATTCAAGGACGATGGATGTACTATTCAATTCATAAATAATTGCTATTTAAAATAAAACCACTAGACAATAGCAAATCAATAAAATAAAACACGTGTTAATATTATGTGTAAATGCTTAGAAATTAGAAATTTAATAAAACAATAATATATTAATTATTTTTGACCAGCGGATAAGCGTATTCATTATTCATATTTCGGTAGGCATAAACACAATTACATTACATTTTTATTTGTATATTGTTTGTGCGTTTACATTTAGTTGATATCGCTTTACAATTTTTTTTTTTTTTTTTTTGATAAATAAGTTTAAAGATAAAAATAATTATGTCAATGGTTTTGATGTACGGCCTTCTTAATAAAAGATAACAGGTATTGGTATATCCTTGTATAGACAAAGCCATAAATTTATAAAAAAAAAATAATATATTATTAATCTCATTTGCGATGTAAATGCACTAAGGGCGGTAGGCATAGTGTTGGGGAGGGTAATATTACGTATTATTACCCAAGTCTCGGTAATATTGGTAATTTAGGTTTTACGATTTTTTTTTTAAATTATCAGAAAATGTGCTATTTATGAGTGATTCCGGCCAGAGAAAAAGCTTCCGATTTACCCACCTAATTTTGAGTTAAAAGCTTCATCAAAAAATAATTAATTAATATTATTAATTAAGCAGTTGAGATAAAAAATCTTTTCTAAAATAAGTCATATTACATATTAAAACTTTAAATCAATTGCCAGAATTTTAATCTCATAGAAACTTGCCTACTCAATACTCATGTCAATGCAAGTTTTTATATGCTCCTTATTACCTATGAATTAATGTATTTAAAACGAAGAAATATCGCTGGCAAGTAACTTGAGTTATTGAAAATGTTAGCATTTGTGCACAAAATCAATTATATTGTAGGCTGAGCACATCATTCCGTAAGAGTGTAAAATATGATAACAGCTAGCTACACACTGTTTATTGTTTTAAATATTCTTCTTCTAAATCTTTATCATCTTATAAAAACGATGATTATTCTTTAAATTTAAATTGTATTATTTATATTAATTCTATTAAAAAAACAAAATATTTAATAATAACCTGTAAATCACGGGTGGCTTGCATGGCCAGTCCACCTCTGTGTTCCACATGCGGTGTGGGATAGAAAATTAAGTTTTTTGACAGTTTGTACTTAAATTAGTGTTACACCGATTCATGAAAATTTAGATTTATATACGTTTCCCTACCCATTTGCTGAATTATATTGCTTAAACGCTTGTAAATAAATAATACTTATAATAATAATCTAATAGCTTCCTTACGAGTTCCAAGAGTTCACTTTAACTATATGGAATCTACAAGAATCAAATTTTAAAAAAAATTATGTTATTTTACTATGCTTTATCGCATCTAACACCATTCTATTTAGATTAAGGAATATTTAAGAAAAATTGAGAATCGATAGGAACTGGTTATTAATGGCCGTTTAAGATATATATAAATATATAAATATATAAATATATATATGTATTTGTATATATTTTTTAAAGGAGAAATGAATCTAGAAAAAACTTTTATATGAATCAGATAAAGATAATATATATAGAATATGATGTAATTATAGGAAATATTACATTATCACGGAATTTGTAAGAATACATTCCAAGAAGCTCTTATGGAATATCTTGAAAAACAAGATTTTTTTTAAATTCACTGTAAAGACCATACATTTTTCAAAAATATTTAAAAATATTTAAATATATATGGTGTATAGTATGCTAGAATTTTCTCAAATTATATCATTAATTAGCAACACACAATCCCTATCATTTCTAGGTTTTTCGTCCAATGATAATTGCGAAATTGTTCAGGAAGGGGTAGAGAGACTAAACTAAAGGGTAGTTGAGCCCATACATGCCCATGTTACCCCCCCCCCCCCCAGAGATTTGAAAAAAAACTTACCGTCTGTCGATTTTGGCGAAAATAGTATCTTTTTTCAGGTTTTGAACATAAAATAGTATGTTTTTTAAGTTTCAGAGAACTACCCTACCTCGATT